>PVHY01011425.1:0-48032 GCA_004024945.1 Uropsilus gracilis
AAGAAAACAGGAAATCAATAGAGAAAGTAAAAAAAAAACCACTGTTTTTGCAGGGGCCTTGGGGGTGAATTTTAAAAGTCCCTGATAGTATTTAGTATTAATATATACAAACTGACATGGCTGGTAGGCTTCAAAAAGTTGGATTGATATGAATCACCTAATAAATTATTCTTAATTAAAATTTGAAAATTAGAGTTTCCCACTAAAGACAAGTGTTGAAAAGATAATATAAGTGCATGGATTAGTGTCCATGAAAATAATGAATTAAATTGAGACTTTAAAATCTCAAAGACTTATATTTGCCTGAGACTATTCCTTTCCTCGGTCTACTAATCTACTGAGAATGAAATTTTTGTACCTCTTCTAAAATATATGAACATATAGCTATATTAAGAAGAAAAATTGCATTTTTATGATGAAAATTCAATTGTAAATATTAAGATTAAAGATTAAGGAAGTTTTCTTGCAAGCTACTTTGAAAAAAGTGTCAGAAAACTTACCATAGTGGAAGTCGAGATTTGTTATCAAACTACTACAATCGGTGGAAAATCATTGGGGATTTGGTAGTGGACAGGACTGGGGATTTGGTAGTGGATAGATTCTCACCTTTTCAGGTGAGAATCTATAGTCCTAAATTGTCTACACTGTTGTCAATCACTGTCATCTTATTAAAAATTCATGCAGTTTTTAAAAAAGAAATGCATTCAAAAATACAATAATTAATGTATATGTTGAAGTAAGAATGAATAAGTAGACCCATAGTATATTTAGAGCATGAGAGCTTGACCCATAGTATATTTAGAGCATGAGAGCTGAAGCTCACACTTCCCAAATGGCCTTTCTCTGTCACCATATTCTCATTACCAAGAATATGGCTGTATGCCACCAGAGTCAGAACACAGTACTGATATCAGATGCCCAGATTTAAACTTCCATGGAGAATGAATGCTTCTGAGGCTAGTCTTATCACCCAGTAATGTTCCTAGAATGTGAGAACTGATTCCACCTCCATTCTGAGGAACTTCAAATTAGAATAGGATTTATTTCACTTATCATAATCTACTTGTATAAGACAGTCTACTTGTATTATACCCATTCCAGAAACATTCATGTTGCCACAAATGGCAAAGGTTTGTCTTGATTGCTTAATAGTATTCTATTGTATATGTATGCCACATATTCTTGAGTCACTCATCTGTCCAATGACATAAATCAACATTACCTCTAAAAAAGAGGGAAAAAGAAAATAAAATCACAAAAAAGTCTATAAAAGCAAAAAAAAGAATAGGATTGTTTTAATACAATAAAAACCCGTTCAATATAAAACCCTGTTACTATCAGGGTTTACACTGCAAAGGGGGAATTTTTCTGATGTCACAAAGCAGATAAAAATGGTAAAAACAGGTGGTAAAACCAGATTCACCTGGTTTTATCACTCAATTTTTTAGTATGATGTAGGTAGATTTGGTGGTTTTTTTCTTTTTGTTTTCTCTTGTTCCACTGCATCTTCATAGTACACTAAAGTTGCCAGAATGCTTGCTTTTCATCCTGCAAAAATAGTGCACTCAGGTTATTTTGCTCCCAGGTATTTCTGACAGACATCAGCAGCTTGTCTCCTCAGGAAAGCTTGCATGGCAAAGACATTTCACTTTGAGGCAAACTACTATTTCCAGGATCTAACCCAGGACAGGAAGTTTAGTGAGACAAACTTGTGGGGACCAACTAAGAGAGAGAATTTGTCAAAATTAAATGTAAATGATCCACTAAGAGTTGGAAAGAAGAATTATAACCTATTATTCCTTCAAGGGACAAGTAGGAGCAAGGAGCCTTTTTACAGGATGCTCTTACTCAAAAGTAAGCACCTAGAGTGAACATGAGCACTTTGGGAAAAGAGACTCAAAGGAGGATGTGTCATTGGCAAAGGACTCATCTGCTTGGGACAGACACCAGAGAAAACCTGCTCTCAAGGTTGGCCTGTTGCCCACAGAGGGCAGTGGTGTCCTAACAGGTGAGAATCCCTCTAAACTGACCCTTGTCACATCCTCCTTATTCCATTCCACACCTATGTATGTCACACCTACATACACACACACACACACACACACACACACAGATCACTGTGGGCTAGGACCAATTCTCAGTGAAACTGGTCTTGTGGGCCAGAGTGGCCTCTCTCCTGTGAAATCAAATTGACTAAGGAGTACATTGTCTAAATATTGACTATGCAAAAATAATGATAGTAATTGTGGGAATGTGAACATAGCATTAAAATACATGAAAAAAAGTATACACCCACACATTTATACTTACACAAATAAACAAATATTCAGAAAAAATGACTAGAAAGATATATAAAATTATAGCAATAACAATGTCCTAATTTGTTACTGAGTTACAAGTAATGAGTTTTAAATGAAAATATATATATACATAAAGTTATAGTTTGTGAAGTACACAAAACAGGCAATAATCTCCCCCTTAACTCATGGAACTAGTTGGGAAGACAAATACTAAAAAAATATTTAAAGAAGTGAATATACAATAGAACAAATAGCAAAACTTTACAAGTGTATTATATGACATACAAAGAAAACATGCTTACATGCAATCACACACTCAAAGGCACTCACAGGTCTCTCTCACACACACACTACTCTCTCTCTCTCTCTCTCACACACACACCAGGATGTTCATCACCACAGTATGGGAACAGACCAGCACTAGCAATGGCTCATCCAATGTAACAGAATATTGTTTAAAAACTCTGATCCCCTTGCCCACCCTGCAGATCTGGGAACTTGATTTGCAAATGAAAATCCCCAGTGATTAATCAGATTTACCTGGAGACTTTTCTGGGTTTAACCTGAAAGTCAAGGAGAGGTAAAAACAGGGGGTGGGAAGTAAACACAGGGATACTGGTGATGGACTAAGGTGCTTCACTGGTAAGAGAACTATGCCCCTTCAGTTCCATCCATGTTGTCACAAAATGGCAATGATCTCTTTTTGATCACCACATGATATTCCATTGCATAATATTTCATAATATTCTATTATATAGAATATATATATATATATAATGGATAATATTCCATATATATATATATATATATACATATATAAAATTCCTGCTCCTCCATTCATCTTTTTGTGGGCACTCAGATTGTTGTTTCCATAGCTTCACTAGTTCTAGGTCATCTATACCTCATTTCTCCCAGGACTGACTCTCCCAGCAATTGTCTGATATCTATTTCTGTGGCAGTGATCATCATGGCTACCATTTTCTGAGCAAAGAGGATAGGGGACCAGAAAGCCTGGCATTTTATACACATTACCTTATTTAATTCTAGAAACAAGCTGGTAAGACAGAGAAGTTTGCATTTAGCAGATGTGTTAAGTGGCTATTGAGGGCTTACGTAATTTGTACAGGGTCATATAGTCAACAAGTCCTGTGATAGGGAGGGAAATCACAGTCTGTCTGACTGCAAAGTTCAATTTTCTTAATAATTTATCCTAAAATTTACTTTAAAAAGCTTTATGAGTCATCAAACATGAAATTGAGGTTTTAAAAGTAATTAATTCTTATAACCTCTAGTCTTTCTTTAAACACCCATTTCTGTCCCAAGCTGAATAGTTTTAAATCATAAGATCTGAAGAGATTTAAATTAGAGCAACTATGCATCCATCTCATCTAGGTATACTAATATCTCTCTGCTTTACATTGCTCTCTAAATAGAAATGGCTTCAGATAAAAAATTTTAATAGCTGAAATAATTATATAGCTTCTAGGTGAGTCATCCTGCAAATTTTAGTCTTGGTAAGATTCCATATTTCTGGTTATCTGCTATAAAATAGTTTCCAGCTACCCACTTAGTATAATTGCAGCCCATTATTAAATACATATATATATTTTTTTTTTACTCAACACTCAGTTGACTATGAGTCAAGCCTACAGTTAAAGTTCACACTCACACTGAACAGGCATTTTAGTTTATGTTAGGACATTCATCATCATTTCAGGTATTTAACCACACTTAATTAGATAATAACTTGGGAAAAGACATTTTAGACAAAAAATCTGTTGACTACATTTAATTGAACTGTATTAATAGCCACTGCCTTCCTCCATCCTGTACAGTGGAAACTCATTCTGCTTTGGGAAACAGAGTTGAAGTATTGCTTCTATCACAGTGAGGTCCTCATCTTCTTGAGACATATGTTATTATATAAATTACTCCATGTGGCACATCAGTAGGCAAGTGTGCGAAGTGTCCCTGAAGGTAGGAAAAGAAGATCAGGGAGGTCTGTTCAGAAATGACACAGTCTAAGCTGAATTTTCAAGGATAAATAAAAAATGTTGCCATGTGACAACATAAGATCTGTTTTAGGTGATATGAACTCTTTCCTTCACTTCCATCTTTGGGTAATGTTCTCACATATAACTCATCCTCAGTCCACCCTTGTCTCACCTTTAAATTTTTTTCTCATATATTTAATCCACAACCAAATGTATTCACCCTGCTTTGCCTAAATGGCTTACTAGATCAATGCCAGAGATTATGACTTTCTGAAAATTTCCCTTATCACAATGGGGCATGGCTTTCCTTCCCTTCTGAAATAATACTTAATAATACTTAATTGCTAAGTTATGTCATCTGTCAAAATTCTATACAGTGCTTGGATTATTGTAATAATCGTTCTATTCTTAATAGATGATACACTTGCAGTGAGCACAGGCTATTATTATCAATACCTCTTTCTTTTCTGTCCTTTACTGATCACTGACCACAACAGAGTCCAGGGTCTGCAGCAGTGAATTCCATAAACAGTACCTCTTGGAACTAAGATCTGAGAGATGGACCTTTGCATCACCTGGCATGAAAACAATGGGGCAGGTTTTCACTACCTGTGGCTGACTAAGGCCCCTTATAGAGTATAAAATTGAATCTTTCAAATAAAATCCAGTAGAGAATTATACTCAGATGTCTCCATTGCAGTGATTACTTCTTATCAAACTAGACATTTGATAATGCTCAGCATCTGGTTTTCAGTTACAAATGGAGAAATTCCTTTAATGATTTGTCTTCAGGATTCATTTCATTTGTAGCACTGGGCTTATTCTAAGTCCTAGAATACAAAGAAATCCTAACTCTACCTGGGATCCAGATAAAAGTACAAGAGCTAAAAAAGTATCATAAAATCCAAAGTAAGATAAAGAACAAAAAACAGTGTTGACTGCTTCTAGGCGGTGACAAAGAGAAAGGAGTGAGGAACAGTACCAGGTCATAGGGAAGAGTCATTTGGTAAAATCAACCAGACATGACAACAAATTGGTTTCAGCAGGGGAAGGTGAGAAAGAAATACATTTTTGGAAAGATAAATGAGTTCAGAAGATGTCAAACACCTAAAAGGTTAGAATACTAAAAGTTAGAATAGAATATTAAAACCAGGAAATAGCTTTACAAATAACCCAATCTCTCCAAGGACCTCCAGGGCCCTATAAATGATTCATGGCTCACCTCGAAAGCTCACAGTGCCCAAGTCTTTTCAGAACTTCCACTGTAAAAAAAAGTAAGGTGCTCTCATTTCCCTACTTTATTAAAAAAAGTTGAAATATAAGCATACCACACATTCTTATATTTCCCTTATATTATGCAGAATCTATGATTCTTATTTCAAGTCTTGGCAGTCTTCCAAGAACTAAGACAAAAAAATCCTAAAAGAATTCTTAGGGAACCTAAATTATGCATTACACTTTAGCGCACAGAACAGTTCCTTATAAAATTAAATCTCTCACTAAAGCTAACAGGGAAGGTTGATAAAAGTTATGAACTATGTATTCAAGGTCATTCCTCATTTTATCCTTTTATGTTCTATTTTGTTCTATATCCTAATATCATTTTTAATAAGATGGAAAATTAACCTAGGGAAGACTTCTCTATTTTATTTTATTTTATTTTTGGAATTCTTACAATATATGATTGTTGATCCCCATAGTATTTTCCATCCCCTCCCTTATCACCCCCCCCACCCCCACTTTGCTCACTCTATCTCCTTTCTTATTGCTGTTCATCTATGTTTGACCCTTTGGTCTTTTCTTTTCTGGAGCTATGTCCTTACCCTGGGTGAAGATGTGGTTTCTTTGTATATGGTAGACCACACTACTTAGGTTTCCGGTCCTAATTTTGCTATCAAAGGCCAGTCCAAGTTCATTTGGCTTATTTCAGTGCCTCCTCGTTCTTGGTGGCTGTCACCTCCATTCTGTTTTCTGTCTCATTTTGTCGCTTTCTTGTGTTTCAAGTCTTTGGCCTATGAAACCCAACTGCCAGCCTATTTATTTATGTATGTATGTGTGTATGTATGTATGTGTGTATGTATGTATGTAAAGAGATTCCTTGATAGGGTCGCCATTTGTGGATTGTGGCTCTGATTTGTCTCCTCTGTTTTGGTTTGCAGCTCTGCTATAGGACTGCTGTCATATTTCTGTGGCCTTCCTCCCCTGTGGAAAGAGGGCATGCTTTGCCATTGTTGAAGGTGTCTTTGAATTGGGATTTTGGCTGCCAAATCCTCGGTGATGTTGTAGTTCTAATTCTGTCTTAGACTCTTTGCTTGGTATTACAGTTCAGTGTTCACTGATTCTCTCCATGCTCTTTTTGAGTCCTTCCCAGGTAGTATGTCTTTCCAGGGTCTTTATGCTAATCTTTTATCTCTTCTATATTTGTGATTGTGTTAAATGATTGCGTTTTCCTTATTCCTGATGAGGGCTTCTGGACTGAAGGCAAAGCAGAGAGAGTTAAAGGCTCCTAACTCCCACCGCACACACCACCCCAGTCTGTCTTTCAGAAGAACTTGAGTGCAGCAATGCCTGTACACCGGTCCAACCTAGCACTGCCTGGCCACTTCCCACTGACCATTGAAGTGGGATGGAGCCAACATGCACGGAAGTGCATTGTGGCTGCCAGCGAGGCTGGACGACCTAGGGTCGAGGTCGGCTAGGCCTGTGCCAGGGCACAGACACATGGATCCAACCTAGTACCTAGGAAAGACTTCTATTTGTATCTACCATTAAACCTCTTTAAATATATAAGCATTTGTTAGATGATCTTAAAAGACAAAAACAGATCCAGAGACTTGTCTGAGTATACTCTGAGGATAGCCAGCAAAAGTCATGGATCACCAACTATAACTAGGAAGATATATTCAATATGAAACAGGATCTTGTCAATTTTTTTTCTTTCAATGTATGAGATAAAATACAAATGGTGTGCAGGGTTTGAAAAATCCCCAAAAGGGAAACTATGAAATTCTGAGATATTAGTTGTGGTATAATCACTGTTCTAGCAAAGCAAGTCTGATGAATACTGGCTCGAGCACAGTAGATTCCCGTGCCAACCCACAGCAGGTGTACAGGGCAGTGGACTGGCCCCCATCCACGCCACCCTGCATGAATCCAGGTTGGCAGAAACACTGAGATCTTGAATATGTGGTTTCCAAGGTCACCTTCCATTGTGGGCAATCAAAGAAGAAAAGAACACTAGTGAGCATGTGTGTTTATGGGTTGGAGGGAAGTGATACTAGAGTGTTTTGCTCATTTTTGCCAGTTCTATGCTCTCACACAGAGGAGGGAGTAGGTTTGCAAAGTTCTGGACATGGCAGTCACCTCCCAATAGTAATTCTATGATGCAGGAGAAGAGAGAACAAGTATTTGGGGAATAGTCCGCCTTTTTTTTTGAGACTAGGTTTTGCTATTTTTGCCCGTGAACGCAGGCTCTTGTTGCCTGGGATGCCACGGACTCAAGCAATCCCCAGCCTCAGCTTCCCAGGTAGCTGGGATTACAGGCGCGCGCCATGCCCAGCTATTTTTTTGGAACTAGGTCTCGCTACAGGCCTCAGGCGGGACTCGAACCGCGATCCCTAGCCCCGGCCACTTCATAGGCTGAAGCTCACAGGCACGAGCCACCGTGCCCGGTCCAGCCTGCCTTCTTGACCACAAATCGATCAGTTGCAGCCAGTGGTGTCCTAAGCACCACCACTGGCCGGCAGACCCAGGGATGTGGGCTGGGTATCTAGGGTCTACTCAGTTCGGAATCAGTTTTCAGATTTGTCTCTTTCTTGCTGTGGATGGGAAGTTGGTGCTTCCTGAAAGTACTTTTAAAAATCTACTTTACACTTAAAGCTGTAAGCAGGATTCAGATAGATCTCAAATCCAAAAAGATCTCCAACGACATAATCAGACCTGATCACACAAACACAAATGATCCATTTTGTGTTAAAGATCGTGAACTAAGCATAGCCTCAGCCCCTTTGTTTTAATTGAAAAGGTCAGAGTGAGAGAGAAAATACAAAATATTAAACTAGACTAAGCAGGGATCAAAGGCTATGGGTGACAAAAAAGATATACCTGAAGGTGAAGGCATTGGGGGGTCAATAGAGCCAAATGGCACTGGACATAAACGGTCACATGATATTATGAATTTCTAAAACAAAAATTAAGGTTTGCCTTGATCTCTCAGATTATTACTAGTCTGTACCCTTCAGTAACTGGCCAAGCTAATATTTCTTTAGCCCATTTATCAAGATTTACTCAAAATGGACCATATGCTTTATAACCTACTTTACTACTTACATACTTTTCATGTCATTTAATATGTCTACACAGCATTATTTAAACCCTAAATGGCACAGAGATATACTATCATATATTAAGCACCAAACTAAATCAATATGTAAATATAATCCAGACTCCATCATAATTTTATATTGGTCTGTAATTTAGTCTCCGAATCATCATATAAAATTTTATATCATATCTCATGGTCCTCACACCCATGCTGTGCAGTGGATATTACATTATCCCCAATTTAAAAAAAATGTAAAAATGGAGATTCTATGAGATAGCATACATTTTATAAGATTATATATCAACATATATATTATTTACCTGCTTCTAGACTCTTTGGCAAGATCAAACTCTGTTTCCCCCAAAATAATTGCATGTTAAGCATTCTTGTGTGCTCTAATTTTTTCCTTTGCCGTAAAATTGGGGAGACAAAAACAATTCAGATCAGCACTGAAAAACTCACATTTTTCAACCTGCATCATGAGATGATTTTGTTGCTGCCCTCAAGCTATGTATCAGAAAATGCTTCCACATGAACCACAGAAATGGACTAAGATACTGGACTAGTGCCACACAAATGAATTTAGGAGGAGGAGGGTTATTTTAAAGTTCTCCTTTTAAGGAACAAAAATAAAATAATACAGACATAAATGATTGATTTTTTTTAATTAACAGAAAGCTTTAAAAGTTTATTATGTTCCCATACAGAAAAATTTAAGTTTACTCAATGGATTTTCAAGAGTACATTATTATTCATAATCATCATTTCTATTGTGTTAACCAATTACACACATTTTGATGGGCAATATTCACCCCATCTGCAGGAAAATCAATATTGTTCCGGCAAAAGAGATGCCCTTAGCCACTCAATAGTAATATGAGGAACCTAACCTTTGAGTTTTAAGTTTAAAGTCCTCACTTTCCATTTTTACTGCCCGATGTGTCTTTGTAATTTCTTTTCTGCCCTTCGGATCCCAAAGAGACTTATTAGTTTTATTTATGGAATTTTTCTGCTGATTTTAGATAGTAAATGAGGATTTCATGTTTCACACATAAATTGTTTGCTACAAAAACACTGGCAAATGTCCTGAACCTTAAAACTTTCCCCGAAGCAGAATTACCATAAAGAGATCAGAAAAGAAATCAGGGAGTATTCCACCAAATGTTTAGTAAGAATGTATTTGTGGGGGGTGTCACAGGGAAGGGCAGAGAGGAGTAAGATGTCAGTATCTAGAAAAGAGAATGAGATCCTTACAAATTACTCAAACCCAAGGGAAATTATAAGTGTCAAAAGAATGAACATAAAATATGACCTGCTTGCTCAAAGGAGGGAAAGATCATGCTTATTTATAGAGAGAAAATAAAGATCTTCTGGCGAAACTCACATTCAAATGGGCCTTGGTGGATTAAAATAATTGCAGAGATTGAAATGAAATGGATCCCAGGAGAGTTGCTCAGATGGCAAGAACATTCAGCACAATAGGAGAGTCCCTGTGTTGGACTATAAAACACAGGTCTGTGACCACAGATTGAATCAAACAAAGTTCTTTTAGAGAACACGTTTGGTCTGCAGAGATTCTCTGACAGCACCAACACTGAGTAGACAAGCATTTCAGTGCATCAAAACTTTTTAGTGAAGAATCATCTATTTGAAATTGTTGGGACTCAAAGACGAGAACATGTCTCTATGTGTTTAAGTTGCATTGGAAGTTTATGTTGAGGATAAGGAGAAAATAGTCTGTCCTCTAACATGTCTCACCTGGGAGAAAAGAAAATCTAGGATGTAGATATATTTTGGAAATAGAACAATTTGCAAGACAGGAAATCCATAGAGTATGGAAATGGGATAAACTTTAGAATACAAAAATGATATACAATAGGAATTTTAATATTAGTAACCTAATAACACTGTATGTCTCTAAGGTTTTCTCTCAGGGAATTTTAATAGATCTCTTCTTTCATCAATCTGATATTTTTCCTCTCTACCATGGTATTGGTTCCATTTTACCAAGAAGGATTTCAGAGCACAGTGAAACTGGGAGCCTGAACATGTTAATGTTGTCCCTTCCTTCATATTTTCTCCAAAAGCCAGGCTTTAGAGTATTGCTCGTGGGAATGTCACTTGAATAGCTCTCATCTGGGGGTAAATTAATTATAGAACGTAGACAAAAATCCTTTGTATCATATTAATTTCTTCAGGTAGAGGGGATCATTATGTGAGCTTTTTGCCTTCTGAACTCACACAAATCTCAACACCACTTATTATTCAGTAATTGTTTTGCACTCATTTCAAAAGGCAGGCAGGTCTTACCTAAAGAGGCAGAGAGTGAGGTGGTGGGTGAAGAACAGGGGCGTAGATGTCAGACTTCTTCAGATTTCAATTTTACTTGACCATTTGAGTACCCATTGACCTTGGACAAGTTATTAACAGCTCTGTACTTCTGGTTTGCTATAAGGGGGTGGTATTAATACTGCCTAGGCACCGGATCCTTCTGAGTCAGAGGTTTAGAAGTGCCTGTCACATAGTGTGTGCTAATAAAGTGGAATCTAACATGTATGCAAGCTGTCACCCACCCCCCACTAGATGGGGTTACTAGAGTAACTTCCATTTTGAAACTCGTATGATTTCTTGTATTATGCAGTCAGGTTGAATCAAACAGAACTCTTCTAGAGAACATGTTTGGTCTGCAGAGATTCTCTGACAGCACCAACACTGAGTAGATGGCAAGAACTAAAGGGTCAATAAATTTTCCTCACTGAATAAAGGAAAATATGGAATTCAGGAACTCAGGGAATTTCTTTGAATGCCTGAGGTTGTTCAAAGAAAGCTGCTTTTAATTATTGCTCCTTGTCTTCAACTTCTGCAAGTAAACCACTAAATGTCCCAGTGGAAGTAATAGACCAGTTAAATTTAGCAAACTCCAAACCACTGGCCCTGAAAAGAAATTCCCTGCTGAAAACTAGCTTTGAATTTCAAGAACAAATCTGAATGATCAGAAAAGAAAGAACTCAGAAGCTTGCACTAATTTGAACCAGAACTCAAAGTCAGGCAAACCTTCATGAAAAATCAATTTCTAATCTTAGTAGCTTTATGACAAACATATATCCCCATGCACAAGGCTATACACCCACACAAACAGGCTTTCTAAGAAATAATTCAATGAGCTCTTCTAAGCTAATAATGCAGGTAGGTCATATTGGTGTTGACTGTCCTGTTGTCTATGCCACTTGGTCTGTCTGTCATTGAACAAATCCCATCCTCATTGCCAATTGTCAGAGCAAATATCATATTTGTGATGCCAGTTGCAGCTCAAGCATCAAGCTCACCAAACCGCATTGGTTCTTTATTAATTCTAGCGTTTACACAGACACAATTGGGCAGGGCCATGGCCATGACCCGGGGGTGGGGATGCAGGCAAGAACCCCGGCACCCCAGGAATCTTCATGCTCTTTCTCTGGGTTCTTTCATTTTTGTGTTAATGCTATTGTGTACTCTTTTTGCCCTCTGCACCCCTTTATTCCCTCTCTCCTAGACCCAGGTGTGCATACTTAGACATGTGCATACCCACAATCCTGGGGAAACACAATACTCCAAGTACTGCTTATATAGGCTATTGGAGGATAAAAACTAACTCACTTACCCTACAGTAGTATGATATACAGTAGTATGTATTACCATACAGTAGTATAAGTATGATATACATTTCTGAGTATTTACTTAAATTTTCTGAACTGAAAATTAAAATTCATATTCTACAGTACAGAGCATTAAATATCTATCATCTACTTTAACCTAATAGGACAGTTGCAATAAGTTCTCATGGATGACATGTTTCTAAGCATTTTCTCATTTGATTAAATAATTGAAAATACTTATTAACTTTTATTTGCTTCAAAGTGTTTTAAACTGTTAGAAGGTGTGCAAATGACTGACTCATAAGTTAGATCTCAAAGAAGCTGCGATCAAGCACTAATGACATAGAGCAGAGAGAGCAGACAGACTAGAGGACAGAGCTGAAGGACAAAGACCGTGGAGGAAAAAGCCGAGTGATGAGAAAAGCCTGTCTCTCCACACTAACCAGAGGGAAAGTTGGCCCAACGTTGCCATATGGATGAGTATTGCACAAGAAACAGGTAAACATGTTCTGGTTTATTAGGGACAAGAGTAAAGTAAATCAGGTAAACCTAATGCAGTTGTATTAATCACTGCTAAGGCTTGGTGGTGTGGGATATGATCAGCCAGGCACAGGTGGCTCTATACAATATCAGGAGAGTAACAACCTTACTAAGCTAATGCAAGGCACTGTGCCTAGCAAGTAGGACTTCTAAGAACTTAGCATTCTGCTGACTGGGATATCAGTCGTCTCCATGGGGGCAGGGGGAGGGTAAGGTGCCAGGTCCTCTGCCTTGTTGGCAAGGTGTCACTTGCCAATTTGCTGAGAAAGATAGTGAAGGGTAAATAAGCTGCTCAGGCTTTTTCCACTAATAGTCGCTTTGACCAGTACCTGAAATGTTGCACCCTCCCCTGTGATTGTATGTGCCTGGCCCAGAGAGTGTGCACATGTGTGAGTGGACTCACCTGGGCCTGGTAAGAGAGGCTAAAAAGGGGGCTTCAATAGAGTAGGGTTAGGAGAGAAGAGAATGGCAGGAAGAATTAGAACTTAAGAGATGGGTCTCACATGACTGTTTCTTTGCTGTCTGTTTTTTCCTTGTTCTTTATCAAAATTTCTCTGAAGATAATCCTAAGGGCTCTGACATTTTTGGCTGCTAGACCCAATGATGAACCTACCTAGATTGGGATGGTTAAAATAAGAGACAAAAACTTGAAAACAGGCTCCTCTCACCCCACAAAGGAAAGTTTCAATAAAAGTAGCCCAGTATGCCAGGTAGTAAATAAGTGTTTGTGATATGCTAAGAGTTATGATAAGCACTGTATATATACATATATAATTATACATACATATATATACACACATATATACATATACATATATAATTATATATATTTTATATATATTAATTATCCTCATGATAGATGTATGATATAGACACTATCACTGGTCCTGACCTGTAGAGAAGAAAACTGAATCCAGAGATATTATGTAAAACACACAGTTTGGTAAGAGACAGTGCCCAGATTTGAGTTCGATGAGTAGGCCCATCCTTACTTACCCTTAACCACTGTCCCAAACTTCCCCCAGAGGATCTAGCTCTTCAGAAAGTCATATTCTGACCAAAAAAGAGGCAGCTCAACTTGAACAGAATGAGAAGCCTCCCCATACTTGAGCTTCCAGATGTCTAAGCACATCAGTTTGTTAACGGTCTCAATGACCCAGTCAACTGTAGATTTGGGAGGGCTGATGGGCATGTCTCTGTGTAAGGAAGCCCTGTGGGACTGAGGGCCTGGTGGTCTAAGGGAAAACTAGTTTAAATAGAACACAGGCAAGCTCATCCTGTGGTTTATTCTTTATTCCTGTTTCAAATATTATTTCCTGTGCTGTATATAAAACATGACTTTTATTCCTACTGCTACTAAGAATGCATTTAAAAAAAAAACTGGGTATATCATTCACTGTATGCCTGCTTATGAATAGATGTCTATTTTGTCTGGGTCACTAAGAAGGGAATTTATTAATAAATAAAGGCATTTCCCTATATAAGACTAGCATCAAAATCCAGTCTGTGTGATTTGTGATTTGTGTCAAAACTAACAGCAACTAAAAGATACAGAAGTGACTCATGGATGAAGCTGTCACAGAGAAGGGGTCAAGATCAGGGGTCTTGACTTGGGTTCAAGGATGAATCTAGACTTCACAGGGAAGCATGACAACACTCCCATTCTGCCCTACCACCTTCCCCTCAACAATTCCCCAGGGCCTCTGTCATCCTCAAAAATGCCCATCCAGCTCTTACTCTTCCAGAAAAGGCCAGCTCAAATGCCACCTCCTCGTCAGCATACATAGTAATCTATGTACTCAAGCCCATGCCTCCCTCTGACATTTGCTTTGTCCCTTGGGGCTGAAGATACGAACATAAATTCATTTACTGTAACTTCCTTATTGGCAAAGAGGGTCAGATTTATATCTCAGTTTCCAGAGGCTGGGAATGTCATCTGCCACATATTGGGTCCCCAATGCCCTTGGCTAAATGCAAAAATTTGGAATCATAGAATTCAGAGTTCTCCCCTGAGAAGGGAACCACTTGAAAATTAGAATGTTATGATGATACCCAGTGTGTGCAGTTACCTGGAATGAAAAGAATGCAGAGAAGTCAGTGCTGAAGACAGAGTGAACTCAAAACAATCACCAGGTGTTTATCATTTGGAGGCATCTCTCATATGCCAGACATAAACTCACATGAGCAAACTCTAAGCTGGCTCTGAGTGCCAAAGGCATGAATATTTGCCAAGATGACACACTAAGGACAGACGGATGAGTGGAATTGCAGCAACAAGAAAGATGAGACCTGTGTCTAAGAACTATAAAGACTTCACACAACTCAGTAACAGCAAAGAAGCAGCCAAAAAGTACATATAAACTTACACACACACACACGAATATCTAAGTGCAAATAAAAATTTTAAAGTCTGATTTTTTGGAAGGAAGCTATCTGAATGCCTTGAGAGGCAATATAATGTGGGGAGACACCCCTGCAGCCCCTCATTCTCAAATCTAGGGCCTAAACTCTGGGTCCCTCTCTGTTTGACCTTGAACCACTAGCTTTACCAGACTGGTTTCTCCTAAATCTAATCAGCTTTACTTCACTTTTACCTCAGTCTTTCAAGATTTTTAATTTCATTAACTCTTAAGATGTAAGGGAAAATATAGCCTCATGAGAATAGCAGCAATGGAAAATTACAAGTGAAGGAAAGGGATTTCCACAGAGTAAAAAGAAAACCTCACAGTGGGCACCAATGAGGAAGCTTTCTGCGTCACCAAAAGGACAACAGGTCACATCTCATTTTTGCTCATTTAGAAAACAGCTGACAGCAAAAACCTGTATGGTGAATAGGGAAGTGAAGGCCAAGCAAACTTCAGACTCTGCACAGCCTCTAAGACTCAGACCCAGCTGAGGGCACTGGGTTTCATGGCCACAAGGTGGACAGATGCACATAATCATGCTCTGTTGATCTGAGAACAGAAAGTGAAGAGGACTCCCTCAGCTGACCCTACATCAGAGGAAAAAAACCCTGAGTAACAATGAGAAAATGAGATCAAAGGTAATATTTTTAAATACGTCTCTCAAGAAGGTTGAACACTTTGAAGTCTAACACTCATGAAGATCACTCTAAACACATTGTAATGGAATGTGAGTCACAGGCACAAGGTGGGTGTAGCAGACAGGAGTGAAAAGTTCCACCCTGAGGCCAGCTTTGGGGCACTGGGAGTTTGTTTTGAAACGTTCTTGTGATGTTGTGAACATTCCCCATCTTCCCACCCACAATCACACACTGTCAACCCAGGGTCAACTTCAAGTGTGTTTATGTAGGCTTCCTGAGACTGCTTTGTACTGCTTTGTGAACCTGGAGATCATTTATACTTTAGTCATAAGGCTTTAGAACATTAAATCTAGAAGGACCCTCAGGAGCCATTTAGTCTGCAACCCCTTTCTTTGGGGTAAATCTTAGGATAAGACTAGAACGTGGCATGTGCTAAGCCAGAGTCATGTGCTAAAGCCAGAGTCAGAATTGGCAGTCTCAGGTCTCAGTCCCATACTCCATGTGGACAAGGACTCAAGAAGGCAGAATCCTCTCATTTTCTTCTGAGGTCAGGCTGTGACCTCTTACCTTCATCATCTACTGACTTGCCGAGGTCTATGGATCAGATGAACAGAGATCACCTCTCCAGGAAGATAGCCAAACTAGGTCCTGCAGTCATTCTGAATGGTCAACAGCCAAACCAGTCTGCTCTGTGTTACTAAGGAGCATGTCAGATGAAAACAAAAGGGTCGTTTTCATCAGTTCACATTTAGAACTAAGAGTTACACCTATGAAACAAGTCTCTCTTCTCTGTCAAGGCTATTATTCAGTCAAGGCAAGCTTCTATAATGTATCTTAAATTTTGCTTGATGTACTTGCAGGACAATAACTAAAAACTGCCCAGAAGCAAACTTTTGGAAAAAAAAAAAATAGTCACTGATATTGGCATCCATCAGTGCAATATTCATCCTCCCCATGCAGCACCACATAATGTCATGTTATCCTTGACCTCCAAAAACAGTCTGCTGGTTTGAACTAAATTTTGAGACTCAAAATTTAGGTGGAATTATTACTTACAAAAAGACATGTAGCTAGAAATTCAGAGTAAATCTGAGTTAGGCTCCCCCAACACTAGTTGTCAGAGCATTTGAAGACATCTCCACTCCCACTCATCCCAGAGAGAATGCTCATGAAACCTCATGACTTGAAATAACATGAGGTTAATATCATAAATTACCTGAAGCTGATAGCAAATAAACATCTCATCTCCTACCTCTCCCTGGGCTTGACATCTACGAAGGGCCAAATTGGATTCACCCAAAAATTCATATGTGGAAGTCTGAACCTCCATCACTTTAGAATGTGACATATGGAATACGGTCTTTTCATAAATGATCATTATAACACAGTGTTAAGAGGTCATGCCTCTCCTTCTGCCCATCAAATAAGCATCTCTACCCTCTAGACTTAATCTTTCTTTGATCAACAGCCTTACCTTCTCACAATGACCAGAGAAGGAATGTTGGAAATGGAGGAACTCCAGGGACTCACAAAACAAGTAGGTCCCAGCCTGAATCTCCTGATGCCACCACTTTAAGGACATGCTGACCTTTACCCACTTCCTTTATTTACTCCCTTGTGACTCTGGATCATAAATATACCTTCCTGCTTCCAACAAGCAGGATTGGGGTCTTTTGTATGAAAGACTATAAATCTTAAGTAAAATAAATAGACCCCCCCAAAAAAAGAAAGAAAAAACACCATTTTGTGGATTATTGTCTAGACACAGATAGTCTCTCACCTAAAAGGGTCATTCTCCCTGCTGTGTGGAGATTGAATGATGAGAGACTAAGTATGGAAGGAAAGATACAGTAATTACTTATTGTTATGTTTCTCCCACAAAACTTGCTGGAAAACTGATGTTGCCCGCTCTGTTCATTGCTATGATCCAACCACTAACCAGCACACCATTTGTTTTCATGAAATATTTTGTCAGGAAATAAGGAAACAAAATAAGGAAAGCAGGAAGGAATGAAGAAAAGAATTCCCATGTATCCAATCATTTCATAAAACCTATAGAGAGGTCTGTCAGCTATTTCCATGAAGAATGAAAACTTTCTAAGATTAATCCTAAGGGGAGGAAAAAGCTTCTTGGAGATTCAGTTGATAAGCAAATACTGAATCATCAAGGGGGAATCAAGGTCTGAATGGTTACTGTCTCTAGGATTTGTCTTCTACCCCAATCTCCCCACTGGACTCAGATGGAAGTCCTTAAAGACACAGGAGGCAAAATCTGAAAGAGTTTTTTCACTAAAATCCCAACAATGTTGAGACCTACATGTTTTGCTGTAACACCAGGGAAGATGGACATCTCTCACTGCACCAGCATGTATTTGTCCATGAGCACCTGTGACCCTGGAAGGCTCAAATGCATTGATGGAGTGCTGACAGATACTGTGGGAACATATAGACCATGGAGTTTAGGGAGCCCAGAGGACACCCAAGACCTGCAGAGCCTCTGGGAACCCCAGAGCTGCAGCAGCAGCCATTCAGCTCTGCTGTAACAGGCAGAGCAATCACTATACCCAGAAGGAGACAAGTGTAATATTGAGAACAAGTAACTTACTTCCCAGGACTTCTTGAAATACTTATTAAGGCAAAATTCTGGTGAGCCAGAGGCATGATATATAGCTATATCTACAAGCCTGTGAAATTTGTTTCTATTCCTGTGATCTTATTTGCACCCCAAAACTATAAATATTCTACTAAAGATATTGAAGATTCAATGTATAAATCTTTCAGATGAGTATGATGAACTTTATCCTATCCATTGAGAATTTTTATTTAGAAATATTCAGTATGGTACAGCATGATCCATTGCTGATGCCCCCAGACTTCTAAGGTCTGTGATAGAATTTGTCCCAGGTATAAATGCCCTATGAATACATGTGTCTACTCTATTAATTTGTGTCAGAATAAATATTTAAAATTATAATTATCAGTTATCAGTTTTCATTGCTTTCAATGTACTTGCTTGCAGAAATTGGATATTTTCACTATTTTTGGTTGCACAACAGGATGCAGTTAAAAGGAAGGGGCAAGATATACCGCTCCAACAGTGTAGACTTTGGGTTTTAAGATGAGTAGGTAAGTTTTTGTGAGTTCTGGTTTCTAATATACAGCATGATGACTATAGTTAAAGGCATGTTGTACACTTGCAATTTGCTGAGAGAGGAGTTCTCAAGTGTTCTCACCACACACACATTGACTAACCACCATGTGAGGTGATGGATGTGTTAATAAATTTTATTATGTTAATCACTTCATAATATGAACATTTATCAAGATAGCACATTGTCCACCTTACCCACATACACATTTTATCAATCATTACATTATGAAACTGTGAAAAACTGTTTAAGTCTATCACATTTTATTTATTAAATACAAACTTTTGCACACAAGGATATTATATATTTAATAATATCATCATGGATTGATGATTATAAGCCTAGATAGCAGTTGTTCAGTCAGGAAAATGAGGTGCTTATAACAACTTATAATAGAGGTTAACTAACATTTATTCTTTGCCAAGGACTTTCTATATCACATGAAAAACAGCATCTCATAGGATTCTCATGTCACCTTACCATTTCGTACGTGAGGAAAGCAAATTCAATTGGCTCACTTATTCATTTTTATATCTGAGAAATGGACAAAGGTGGGAATTGATCCCAGACCTTAGATTCCAAAGACTCAGCTCTCTACCCTACCTCCTTTGTTTCAGTCCCTACTGGAGGAAAAAAAAAAACTGGAATGCAAATAATGTATTGTGCTGTTTTATAAGGCCAGTTAGACCAGCAATGTAGAATTATTCTTCTCTACATAAGGGCGGCCAAGCATGAGATATCACTCTGGTCATATTTATTGACTCTAATTCAACCATTATAAAAAACTTAGTCTCATTATTTTGTAGATATACCTTTTATAGATCTATGTTGAGCTAAACAAATACGTCATAATCATTTGCTTCCAATAGGGAGAACAGAGAAGGGATATAGATTTGTGTATGCTAAAACTTCAGTTACATAGCAGGACCAAAGTTACTAGAATCACTGCATTAGTTTCCACCTTTACAAGAAGAGTAAATAATGATGATTAAAGCAGGGTAAATGAAGGAAATCAGGGAGTTAGTAATTAAGAATTACCCAAAGCCTTGTGAGACACAACTGAGACTAAACACAGATTGTTTTAATTGTATCTCAGAGGCTCTGGGTAGCTCTCAATGACAATATATACTTTACTCAATAACTATTTATTGTATTAAAGGTTGGGCTACATGTATAAATCAGAAATAGGTATACTTTCAGAGAGACCATTGAATACTAGGAAGCCTTCAAAGGACAACTAGAATTCATTGTGATACATGTTGCTGGAGCCAAGAGTCGGTACCCTGGGGCTCAGTCTCCTTTTACTTAACAAGCAGAACTCTGACCAGCTCTGTTACACATGTTCATCTTTGGACAAGTAACCCCCTAAATCTGTGCTTCAATTTTCTTATTTCCAAGATAAGAAGGTTGGATCAAAGGTTGCCTAAAAATCCATTATGTAACATTCTTTAGGTCCCAGTATAGTGCAGCTTTTATGCATTTCTCTTAATTTACACACACAAGGAGTTTATATTTTCATGGTACTTTGGAAACAGGTAATTTCTCTGACTCTTCTATTTTCTCTAAAATAATGGGAAATTGGTATGCACCAAAACTTTTAAATTATTCTCTGACTGAAAATGTTGTTCTTTGGATAATACTGTATCATAGGGTGACAGCACATTCCCACATAACATCTTCTTAGTGGATTTAGGAATATTCAAAGTAAAAACCTAAGTTGGACTATAAAGTGTGTAATCACAGGACTTGGTGATTAAGTAGACCCTGTTATTCTTTCAACAAAGGCCATGAAAGTTGTCCACTAGCAAGAGATAAATGTTTCCAATTCTAGAAACAAAACAATGATAAAAATCTTGACTTTATCATGTTGATCAGCTAATATCACTTTGATCTTGTTTCATTTCCTCCATACATATCCACCTATTTCTTCTTATAAGTTAGGAAGACGTGGCAAAATGCATGGTTCTAAGACAAGCACCTGTAGGAAAGTGGTTGGCATTTAATAACTAGTATTCATTTGATAAGCATATGCCAAGTAATCTATGAGGATCTGAATACAAATCACCTCCAGGGATGGGACAAAGGGAGCTCAGCTCACATGTCAGATTATATGGTTATTAAAAAGTACCTACTGGATCCCCCAACACAGGGTTACATGCAACCTCAGAAAAAAACAGTGAAACTTGTATACTGGGGAGCAAATCCAGGCTGTAGAAAGCTAAGGAATGAGCCACTGACTAACTAGGTAAGTTTGTCTATCAGCAGTTCAGCTTTCACAGAGAAGAAGATACAGTGGAACCTGGAGGGACTCACAAGGTTGAGGTGGAAAAATGTACGCAAGAGTGTAAGTTGTAATGTCCATAGGCAAGCAGAGAGAGTGTCACTATATACAGAGTCAGGGGAAAGGAGATCATCAATATCTCCTCTCAGCCTCCTATATATAGAACAATCAATATCAGGGGATAATGAGAGCTGAAACAGAATAAACTGAGAAACCCAGAAGGATCGATTCTGCTTAGGCAGGAAAAGCCAGAGAAGCGCCTCCATTTATATTACAATGATCTAGGAGTCTGAAAGGGGTGTGATCAATGGGGAGGAAGCAGGATCATTTCCTTACACTGACTCTCCCTTTTGAGGATGCTAAGTCCCTAACTGGACCTATGAGTCATTGGGCATGATGAGGTAGGCATTCCTCTCTTTTCCTAACACAATTTCTAGAAAGCACTTGGAGTATCAGTAAGACATGTAAGGTGAAAATCATGAAACAAGGGTTCAAGCTAGGACTCTGGCCCTACCTGTCAGTACAAAAATGCTTCTCTACAGCCTGCCAGCTCTTAAACCTGGTAATCCTCCGTGACATCCCCTGTCAGCTTTGCAGTGTTCCTGTATGGATACAAAAAGGGAGGAGTGCTCCATCTTTAGCAAATCAGCAAAACTGACCTACTAGTATGGGATTGCAGACCCGGCCTTTTGTTTAGCTAACCTACATTTCAAAACATTTTGAAAACAATAGAAGAGGAGGGGGACATTAAAAACATTCATTTAAAGTCCCACACATGTGAGCGGGTGGGGTGGAGGGTAAGCAAGCACTCTGCACACCTGTTGCACACTCAGAAGGTAAACAGAGGTTGAGTGTGAGAGCAATAACCTTGAGGCTCCCATGCAGGCAGGAAACCTGGCCAATGAGAGCTGCGCCCACAGAGCAGAGAGCATGGCCTTCAGCCAAGTATGGATCTCACTTTCTATTCTGAGCTGTATTTAAACTTTGCTTCCCCTCTTGGCCTGCGTCCTATCATTAATAAAACAAAAGACAGAGTGGTCTGTGTGTGGAGAAGGCAAGCCTCAGGGGCCATTATTAATGACCCACCTCTGACCCCAAGTCAGGCAGAAGCCCGATCGCCCAGAATTCTCTCATGAATCTGCTTGTGATCTGTCCAGACAGTGCCTCTCCTATAGTCACCTCCGCTCTATTCACTGTTGTTGTAGGAACTAGGTCATCAGGGAGACTGTGTCCCCACCCCAGGACTCCAATGTGGCTTCTGAAGTTCATCTGCTGCACACTTGCTACCTAGCAAGGTCAGTGCTCAACAAACACTTGATGAGTGAATGAATGAGTGACAGTTAAATGAGCACAGTCCTGCATTCCACAATGGTAAATGATGCACACAGATGCTTAAGTTAAGAAGAGGCCATTAGTGACCCAAATCCAATATGACTATGTCCTTACAAGCATAAAAAATTTCTATACAATGACAGACACAGAGGAGATGGCATGAAGACAAAGAGAAGTCGTCATCTATAGTCAAGGAATTCCTGAGCTTCCAGAAATTAGGAAAGAGACACAGATAGGAAAGAGACACAGATAAGCTCTATCTCATAACTCATTGAAGGAACCTACCCTTCCAGCACCATGATTCTCGACTATGGCCCCCAGGGCTGTGAGAAAATACTTCCCCATCACCAACTTTCTGATAATTTGTTGTAAAAACCCCAGGAAACCAACACAATTCTTCAGCAGACTTTACTGAAGCCAGAGGAGCTAGTGTAGGGGATGGCTGGTTTATATGTTTGTTAGGAGTCATGTGAGTAATGAAGAAGAAATGAGAGGAAGAGACTGATGATGATCAGAGGTCAGCTCACAGACCAGGGACCACAGAGCAAGATCTGAATTGGTTCGATTTAATGCAATTGTAAACATCCTTATATAGTTGGGCAGGGAATAATCACAACAATCTAGTATGGAAGGTGAAACTTGATTCCAAAGTGTACATGACAAACAGCAGGGGTACAGGTGATAATGTAGGAATCTAACTTCGGGGGCAAATCATCATCATCATATTTGTCATAGGTCTCCTGAGACATTTCAAAGAGGTTAGGAGACTGTGTCACAGGTAAGGGACTGGTTATAGATCACCCTCTGGTGTGCCAGAGGGGATGAGATGAGATAAAAAGTCTTTTTTTTTTTATAAAAAAAAAGAACACTTTTTATCTCATAGCTTACCCCTCATCCTGTTCCCTCCTCTCTCATATATTAACAATGGTTACTATGTGATAATAAGAGTTCAACTTTAAATATAAGCTATTTCTCCTCTTTAAATGTCTCCCAACTATTTCAGTGACTTTAGACACCAGCTCTCTCTACCCTTCTTCCCTTTTCTTCCCTTCCCTTCAAGTGTCCCAGGCCTCAGGCAACATTTCTAAGCTGATTGATATGGTTCTCTTCTGATTTCTAGATACCACCCAACCCAGATTTAGGGTCTCATCCTCTACCTTCAAGTATCCAGCCAAAGTTTTTTCCTGAACAACAAGTATTAACTCCCAGTAGCTCTATCCACTGAGGCACTCTTTCCATCTTCACTGTTGTACTCCCAATTAACTGAAATCAGTGCCCTCGCCCACCCTACCAGGTGATCTAATGTTCTAGGTTTACTGCCCTTAGAGGCAAAGAGACACCTTCAAGCTTGGAGATATTCACTTTAAGTGTCTCAAACTATACATTCCCAGCAAATAGGCCATTTCTCAGATTAGGATTCTATTCTAAACTGTTTCCTCTCCTCTGCTCAGAGGCTATGTAAATCTCTCTTAAATAATATGCCGTTGCTGCCATCACTTCTCATGTCCCTCATCAGAACAATTCTCTGATTATAATTTAGAAATGGAGAATCCAGATAGCACACAGGAAGCCCAAGGTTAATTTCTCAACCTTTTTAGGCATTTTAATTAAAACAGATAAATCAAAATAGGATTCACAGTTGTCTTGCACAAGTAGCTTAATATCCTAGGATTGTTTTCTTATCACCTTCTTACTTCTTTTTCCTTTCATTCTTCACAGCATAATAGTCGGTTTACAAACCTGTAATTCTTCACCAACCAGCATAGTTTTTGTCTGACCTTGGCTCAGACTAACTACTCGTGGTTCTTCTTTCCTGATTCAGATTGAAGGTCATTTAAAAAACATTCCTATTAAGATCAACCACCCTTCTTACCAAACCCTGCACCAAAAGTAAGTCATTCTGCTCCTCCCTCTGACAGCCACTTCAGATTTAAGAACAATGCACACTTATCAGAGATCATGAGGTTGTAGACATGCTCATGAATTAGGAATCAAATACACTGCAATGAATTTTCCATTTGATTTTGGGTAATTACCTAAATTTTCAAGATTTCATTTCCTTAGATGTAAAGTGGAGATAATGATGCTACATACCTTATTTCTTCATTCACCTTGAAAATACTTGCTCTAGTTTCTCTTCCAGTTTTCTCTTTCTTAGTAAACCCAATCTTGATCCACCTAGTTCACTGTAGAAACACACAGAGTTTTCATCCATATTCCTCCTGTACTCCAAGTTACACTTCTCCACCCCATGACCTAATACAGTTAAATCTGCCATTCAATATTCTACAAGTGGAATGTCTCTATCCATAAGGATTTCTAAAACTCCAATCCAAGATCCCTGATCTCTTGCTTATGTCACTGAAATATGTTTCAAACTCATATCCTTTGTATCTCTACCAACACATTTTCAGGAATATTTTTTATTACATACTTTAGACCATGAAACTCCCAGATTAAAAATCCTTTAAAAATGCCTTCTAGAGTAAATGACTCTTTATTTACAAAGGTCTCATCACCATTTGCAACCCAGAGACATGAGCTTCCTATGTTTTGTTTACCCTGAAGAATATTTTAAGAAGATTTTAATTAGATACCCACATTTTAAAATTAGGAGATTTTTGTATACAATCCAGAATACCACAGTCTCTTGAAAAATAAAAAGATTTGGTCCAACTGTGATTAACTGAAAAATAAAAAGATTTGGTCTAACTGTGCTTAATTATCTGCGCCAACATGCAGGTGGAATGAAGTGGGTGTTCCAAAGTTGGACAAAACATGTTCCTTCTTGTTTGCCAAGTGCCCATCACTCCTCTCTTCAATGGGGCTCACTTCCTGGCCTGGTTGCCATAGACACATTGTTTTTAACACCAGATATAGATCAATTGGGGGGGAGGTTGTACTTTTCCAGTTTCGCTAGGATCTGAACCAATCTTAGAAGCGACACCTTCAAGTCTAGAGTATAAAGGTGATAGGTGTGGATATATAATATATCCTCTATCTAGGGTATACAGAGAGTATATGATATATACATAGGCTATAGATGATACTATATATATTATATAGAGGATATAGAGATCATATTCTCTATACCCTATCTATGATTATAGGTCTTGGAAGTCTTTTATTCAGGAAACCATGTAGAATAAATGCCTCTTGGATAATATACAAATATTTCCTGTAATGAAAATCCTATTACACACCTACTTGAATGGTCATAATATAAATAACTGACAATACCAACTGCTGGTTAGGATGCAAAGCAGCAGAAACTCTCATTTATTGCCAAAGGGAATGAAAATGAAGAAACTATTTTAGAAGACAACTTTGCAATTTCTTATACAACTTAAAAAGTCCTGCGTTATCAAATAATTGTGTTCCTATGTATTTATGCAACTAATTCAAAAACCTATGTACACCAAAAAAAAAAAAAAACCTTATATACAGCAATTTTAGTCATAGCAACCATATGCTAGAAACAACCAGGAAAGGTGAGTAGACAACTGTGATTCCCCCATACCGTAGAATAATATTTAAGGATAAAAACTGAGAGTTTTATAAAACCTTGAAAATACATAGGGGAATCTTAAGTGTGTATTTCTAAGATATAGAAGCTGATTTGAAAAGGCTACATATTGTATGATGCCTATCATATGCCATTCAAAATTATACATGTGACAGTAGTTAAATGACTGCTAGGAAAATAAAAAATAAATTACAACTCAGGTAATTCATAACACTTGGAGGCAGAGGGATGGTTGAATAGGTGAAGCACAGATACTTTAGGGCATTAAACTAGTTCATATGATACTTGTAACAGTGACTATCAGATGTTCTGATCTTGTTAAGATCACAGCATAAAGCAACCCTTAAATGTACTAGTTTTAAAAAAATAATTTAGGAGGTCAGAGGGTTCCAGAATGGAATACAGAATAGGTACGATAGCAAGTTTATTAGAAATATATGATAGAACCTCATTCATGGGAATGAGATGAAGTAACCTAGTAACTTTAAAATATCTAGAATCTTTTAGACTAAAGGCAAAGGGAATAAAGTACACTCTAGTTAATAAAATTGTACCCAAAGAGCTATCAATTAATAATTCTGAAACATATTGTGTGTGTATGGAATTGAACAATTGTGTAAATGGATGGCATAGGGTGGAATCCAAATTTTTCATTGTTGGAGGGGAAGGTTACAGATAAGCAAGAATAGAAGGTTAGATTGGTTATATATTAAAGCTATATATTAAAGTTGAAGACATCAGTAAGAACTTGTATTTGACTTAATGTTGCAATGATTGAATATAGAAATAGTGATGTGTGTCTATATCTGGGGTAACAAACATACATATATATCTTTGCTTTTTTTAGCTGAGAAGCCCTAAAAGCAACAACACCAAATCTACAGACCAACTTTATAACCCTAATCTTAGCTTCAGTATCATTCACCAATAAAAAGAAACATGATTCCTTGGAGAAGTAACTGATTTTAGTACCAGGGCAGAGATACATGGTAACCTTGGAGACTCTTTGTCATTCTGAAAAATAAAACAATGTTCAAAAGTAAACTTAAAAATGAGAGACATATCAAAGTGTCAAAGGGATACAAGAACCATTGAAAGAATTCCCTGTGTTTAAAACTGATACTACTTGTTATGGTTTTCTTAATTATATCATTTTTATTTAGATCACATTTGTTTAAAATGTTGCATAGGATTAGGGGTATAGGATAACACCTATTAAGAGGTATATACAACATAATGAGGTAGTATAAAGAAAAACAAATAAGTACAGATAAGATTGTGTATATATATATATAATTTACAGCACTATTTAATACTTACTATTTATAACAGTAAATAGCATCATAAACAAAATAGATGTACAACAAAATAAAGTAATATTTAAACAGAATCCAAAGGTAAAATAAGTATCTACTACTCCATGCTTTAGCAATAAGTTGATTAGACAAACAAATGTGAGAAGACAGACAAATGTTTGTTGCAGAACAATTCAAATAATCTTTGTAGCTACTCTGCTGTTCAAGAAATGGAGCATAACTCGATGTCCCAGCACAGTCTGCACACAGTAACATTCCCCTGAAACCAGTGTGGAAAGGGAAAAAAGAGCAAGATGGCAGTGAAAACTCAGATGTCTCCACCTCGAAACTCTGGGTCTTCAGCATTCACATGGCACAGTCAGTCTTAGTTGAGCTGTTCTTGTGTGTGAGAAATATGACATTGCCTCTGGATTACCCCCTTTGTTATAACATTAGTAACAATGAGAAAAATATCAGACAATTTCCAGGGTGAGGGTGGCCCCCACTCTCTGGTCAGTCATTTTCAAATCTCTCAAATTTATTAAAAAAAAAAGAAAAAGGAAATCTGAGAAACTGTCACAACCTAGAAAAGCCTAAGGGAACATGATGACTAATTCTCCAGTGGCATCCTAAGTGGGGTAATGAAACAGAAAAAGAACATTAGAGGAAAATTAAAGAAATGTGAATTAAGTCTGGACTTTAGTTATTAGTGAGGCCCCCACTGTGATTCATGAATTGTGACAAGGGCACTAATGTAGCACACTGATGACAGGGACACCAGATATGGGGTGAGGAGGAACTCTCTGCCATCTCCATGATTCCTGAAACCCAAAGCTGTTCTAAAATAAAAAGTTTATTTTTTAAAAAATTGGATAACACTTTAAAAAAATCTCCTTTGTCATCATTTCTATGATATATCCACCTTGCCTACCTTTAACTTCTCTCTTTTCTCCTAAATAATCTTTATTGAGATCACCCTCCTTTCTATTCTGTGATTAGTCCATGTTTATATTTGGAGTCTTCTGGAATGTTCTTCTCCAGACACAAGATGATCTCATCATTCAGGTCTCAAGTGTCCTTTTCTCAGTGAGGAAATCCTAATGTAAAGCATGTGCTCCCAATACTGATAGTCTCTCTCTCTCAAGCTCCCTCCCTCTCTCCCTCCCTCTCTTCCTCTCCTCCCTCTCCTCTCTCTCTCTCTCCCTCTCTTAGAACTTTATATGTTCTTTTCTTTTTAGCATTTATTATTGGTTGGGATGATGGTACTCACTGCAGTGTTTATTTGTTTCACAGTTCTCTCACTACAGGCTGAGTTCCATTTGAATAGAAATCACTTCTGGCCTCCTCACCACTGAACACTCAAGTCCTTGTTTAAAAGCCTGGCCTATGAGAAGTGTTCAAAAATTATATGTAGAATCAGTCGAATGACAGGTTGTAGGTGGGAGTGTCTACTCCAATGCCTAAATCTTTTTTCATCATTGTACATGAGTACCCAACAGAATACCAGTAATGCTATAAACACATGCTTAATAACTACTTATTGAATTAGTCAATAAAGGAGCATGCAGAAGACTCACTGAGACAAGAATACTGACCCCGCTTTTCTGCTTAACGAGAAAAACACCCTCCTATCAGCAAACCCCACCTCCTCTATAGAGTGTTCCCCACTGTCCAACCTACCTCACTGCTAGAATCTGTCCTCACTGGACAGTATGTGCTTTCTTGGGACTGGTAGCCTGGCATTAGAGTTGACAGCCACCCACAGAGTAAAGCATATGGCAGACTATTAGCCCAATGTCTCACTGCTCTTCCTCCTGCTACTCTTAAGGCCTTTATCCCTTGAAATTTCTGTGAAATTCAGTTTGATTTTCCTTTCAGTCTTGAGGACAAAAATGCTTACCATTAGGTATCTCATACTGTGATGCTTTAGCCTGAATTTTATGGCTCATGGATCAATTGTGATGGCATAGTTCATAGACATTCAGTGAGTCTAGATTTTGAAGAACTTACTTAGGATAAATTGCAAGAAAATCCTATGAGTATGGAACGGAGAGGGGTACCTCAGAATAGTGAGGAGGTGGACACCAATTTGTCACTAAAAAGATAGAAGTTGGTTTTTCTTGAGTTTCAAGGAAGTCAGTGTGCAATTAACATACTGGGTAGCAAGTGCAGAGACAAACATTATCTATTTTGAGTATACATACACATTAGTTTTCATATATACTTCATCAGAATGACTAATTCCATAAAGGTTCTTTTGAAGGCTCTGTTAAGGAAACCCTTGGTTTTACAATCTTCTAATAAACAAATAGTCTTTAGTGATCCTGGTAGTAAGTAAGTGAGCAAAATTAACATGGACTCCATTTATAGAACATCTAATATGACTGCTTACTTGCCATATAGCATTCCTAATTTATATATATTTCCTAAAAGTAGAGCCCTGTTTTTTAAATGACAGGCAAAGTTAGGACACAATCTCTCAAGTAGAAAGTAACAGAACCAGCTATAAAATCCATATCTACTGTTTCCACACTTTTCTGGTCTACTATCGTTTAAAAAATAAAATTGTTTTTAATTTAGCTCAAATTCATGTAGGAAAGTATAGTGATGATGTATTTTAACTTCACAGAGTCTTTAATTGCAGTTTGAAAGTATAAGAAAATATAGCATGATGAATTCTTTTCCAAAGAGCTGCCTTTTTTCTCTCAGCTGGGGCTAACCATCCCTGACTTATGACCCTTAACTGGTATCAATTTTACTGGTGACCCCCACCATCCAATATTCTCAGTATGTGGACTTGCTGGAAAACAGCATCTGGAATAATTTGAACCTACAGTGACAATCACCACATCATCCCATATAGATCTCAGAAGTTACCTGAGAAAAGAGTTTCACTTAAGAATAGGTTCCTTGTCCATTTGCTCACCCATTTTCAACACACACACACACACAGAGAGAGAGAAAGCAATGATAGCTCTTGGTTCTCTAAAAGATCCATAATGAATGTGCTGAAAATAAAAACTGAAAAGACAATTGACAAATTTGGAGCCCTAAGTTATCTCTGAAATATAAATCCACAGCCTAATCAACATTAGCTTCTATAAGATGAGAGTAGCCACTACTTTTCCTTTGGGGAAGAGAAATATAGAAGCTTCCCCCATAGTACTGTCCTGTGTTAGAACAATATCGAGTCCAGAGGAAAGCCCCTCATTCACTCCTGTCTGGACAAGGTGAAAGGATTCACCAATTTCAGGCATAAACACTGAGGAGTAAGGATGGAGTAAAGACATTGCCTCTGACTAAGTGGTACAAGATTTATAATGGTCAAAAAACTCATTGTCATGAGGATAGAAACACGGAGGTCCACATATCCCTCTCTCATGGTCCATACTCACTCACCCTCTATATGTATACATATACAAATACAAATAAGGACAGGTAAGTCTCTTAAGCAGGACAAACAAGAAACACACCAATGAAAGGACACTGCCAAAAAAGGTCCTTGGTCTCCATATTCAACAAGGATATGAGGATTCTGTGCCACTTGGAGAGACTGGTGGTCTAAGTCTACCTGGAACTGATGGTTTCTCAAGAAAGGGCTTTCAGAGATGACACTGGGTAAACCTAAGGCAAATGAGGGTGAATTAGTCACTCTACTCTTCTGGCAAGCTGAAATACTGTCCTTATTATCTTGGACTTATCCCTGTGGCCTCACATCTTGGACACATACTCAGGAAGGTAAAATTCATCTTTAATCAAATATGACTGATTTTTTTTTGTTACTCCTGGTCAAAGAGAAGACTGCACCAGCTCCCTCTTCTGTTAGCATACAAGTTTTCAGGAAAAAAATCGTATAATTTGAGCATGGTTTCCAACCTCTACATCATTTATTACAACAACCCCCCTCCCACTCTCAAATCAACAAAAAATCCAGTTTTCAGAACTGATATGTGGAAATCAGATATCCTGAGACAAAGGAGCAGGTCACAGAAATAGGCAGGGAGTAGGTACTGAGAAGGCAAAAGAAATTAGTTCTTGGTAGGAGAGGGAAAGCTGTAAAACAGAGATCATTCTTTTGTCAAATAGCAAATGTGTAGAGAGTCACATAAATTAAGTGCACTTGAAATAAAATACATCATCCTGGAAAAAAGGGGACATTGGGTCAGGAGGGAAGAAAAGAATCAAGACAGGAGATGACAGTTTGCAAATTTTCATAAGACAAAGGCAACAACCATCTTATTCAAATTATATTTAAAAGATGAAAAATATGCATGAGTGAAGATAACAGTGGGGGGGAAATGAGGATCAAATCTGTGTCAGACAGATGATTATTTTAGTGTGGGAATTAAAAAGGAAAAAAATAATAACTGCAGCAGATCTTGGTTTTTATTAAGTACAGGGTAATGTCAAACAAAATTACACTTGAAACATTTAATTGAAATTGTTTCAGGTAAGGCAAAAATAGCAAAGAAAGTGTTTTAAGAAATAGCAATGAGTGGGGTCTCGAAGGAGATGAGCAGTGAGGTAACATCAGGTATCTGGTTCCAGTTAGGTTTGTATCTACACTAGTGACCAGATAGGGCAGTTATGGTGATAGGACTAAGCCCCTCCCTCTGCCTCACTTTATTTAGTGGGAAATGAGTAGGCAGCTTGGTGAAAGATCACTATCATGAAGAATGATGGACTGATCTTCAGCACCCACCCCTCTCTCCCAACCCCAGAGAAAGCATTGGCAACACATGATCAGATTTAATTCTGGACCAGCACTTCAGAGAGGCTGAAGGAATTGGAATTCCCATACAGCATAGCATTTGTCTAGTACTGACTATAAGCTCTCCTGAAGATTTTTCCTATAAGAGAAATGGCAGGAAATAAAGGGAGGTTCAGAAAAGTTTTATTCTTTTTTATTTTTATTTTATTTATTTATTTATTTATTTATTTATTTATTTATTTATTTATTTATTTTTACATATAAATTTCACAACATTATAATCCCCAGGGTTTACCCCCCTCCCCTCCACACCCCCTCTTTCCCTTCTGCTCAAAGTTGTGCTCTTCAGTTTGGTGCTTAGCATGTTTTAACTTTTCCCCAAGTCTTTTGTTTATTTTTTCACTGTATCCCATATGTTAGTGAAGTCATTTGGTTTCTGTCTTTTTCTTCTTGACTTATTTCTGCTAATATGATTCCTTCTAAGTACATCCATGTTGTTATAAAATCATCAATTTTGTCGTTTTTAATTGATGAGTAATATTCATTGTGTATATGTACCACATTTTTTTCATCCAGTCATCTGTTTTGGGGCATTTAGGTTGCTTCCATGTCCTTGCAATTATAAATTGTGCTGCAGTAAACATCCGAGCACAGGTGTCCCTTTGTACCCACATATTCTTTTTTAAAGTGAAAAAATATCACTGATCTTGCTGTTGTTTCTATGATGGAGATGAATGGCAGGAAAAAATGAAGCGGCCGGGGCTAGGGATCGTGGTTCGAGTCCCGCCTGGGGCCCGCAGCGAGACCTAGTTCCAAAAAAATAGCTGGGCGTGGTGGCTTGCGCCTGTCATCCCAGCTCCCTGGGAAGCTGAGGCTGGGGATTGCTTGAGTCTGTGGTACCCCGGGCAACAAGAGCCTGAAGTTCCACAGGCAAAAATAGCAAGACCTAGTTTCAAAAAAGAAAAAAAAATAGAAATAGAAAGGAAGAGGAAGACATTAGCGGAAATATTTCATTGAGTTGATAAAAAAAATCTTTGACTCTTTGATGGTATATTGATGGTTTATAGGTAGTCACTGGCAGTATTGGGGAAGAGGGACTGGGTAGATAGTGATCATGGAACATGACCAAGGTCTCCTCTGAGAGCTCTACTTGATGAGCATGTAAGTTCTCTGTGATTTTACCAGGGACACTATTGACTGTGTGGAAGATGAGAAACTCCATGGCTCAAACAAATCAAGTGAGCACAGAAGACTTTAAGTGGATGAAGTTCATCAAGAAAAGCAATAATAGATTTCTCTTTATTCCAGATTGGTCTTTGACTTGATTTCTTTTAGATTATCCAGAGAAACACATATCCATCTGCACCAAGTTGTAGTCTAAACAAAAATCCTACAAAGCAGTGTCATTGAGATGGAACCAAATGCACCCAGGGTATTTCTGAGGGACAGGCATGTCCCTCACCAGACAACCGTTAGGAAGTCATGCTAAACTCAGTCATTTAAAACCAAACTAGAGAGACTTTCTGTTTATACTTTGATGCATAAAATAGACTTTAAAATACAAAGAAGGAAAATGTTTGTAAATTGAAGCATATGAAACTATTGCCAAAGGTCTCTGGGAAGATAAGCATAAAGCTAGATATCAGGAGTATAACGACAGGATTTGAGTAGTAAACTACATTAGGAAGTTCTTGAAAGGAATGACATTTCTCAATCATCCTTACATCTTTAGCATTAGTCACAATATCTAAAACAAGTTTTCAACAATTACTTTTATTTTAATAAATACAATGTATGATCATTTTATTTGTACCACTTGGCAATATGAATTTTCATTCAATTTGAATGAAAATAAGTCTCCACGTCAAAGAAAGTAATAGTCCAATAAAAGTCAGTCATTTGAAAAATTACCCAAATAATTCCACTTTTGAAAGTGACTGAGAGAATGTAGCTAAACAGACATTGTTAGGCAAAGATGGACAACTGAAAGGAAATAGTTCATTTCACAACCCCAAGGAGATATCATTCATCATCATGTATACCCTCAAATTTGTATTTTCCCTTTGTTTCTACCTAATTATGATGTTTCCTTGATGAAATCTAAAAGAACATCTTGTATCAATTGAGACTTTAGAGAGGGTATTATCAGTTATGGCCAATAATGATTCTCAAAAATATTTTGAACTGTGACAAAATGACATGTTCAGAGTTCACGATTACTAGCAATAAATCGAAGAAGGCAAATGCTCCTTTAATAACTGTGCAGTCAGGGTTGACCCTCTTGGTATTCAGCAGTTGAATCTGCCCACCAGTACCCTAATACATACAAATGGTACAAATGCCTTATTACACGCTCTTAATCCACTTTTATGATCGTCTGCCTTACTCAAGAGTCCCTGATAGAGCACTCTAACCTGTCATATTGTTTTGGACTTTATATTTTACCAAAATTCATATGTGGAAGCCCTAACCTCCAGTACCTCAGAATGTGATTGTATTTCAAAAGGCGGCTTTTAAAGAGGTGACTGAGTGAAAATGAGGTGATTAGAGTGGGTCTAGTGTCCTTATAAGAAGTAGAAAAGAACCCAAGCACACAGAAGACCCCATGGAAATAATGATATGGAGCACCACCCACAAGTCAAGAAGTGAAAATGCAGCCACTTTGATCTTGAACTTTTAGCTTCCAAAACAATGAGAAAACTAATTTCTACTGTTTAATCTCCCTGTCTGTGACATTTTACTATGGCAGCCCAAACAGACTTAGACATACAAGTCTAAACTCCTTCATTCTGCATGAAAAATCCTGTCAGTTCAATTTTTTAACAAAACTTCCAACTCTCCAACATGCAATCTCCAGTCTCACCCTACTCACCCTACACATACCATGAGATATCCAATCTTTACTATGCAGCTGGGATGCACCTGCAAGGAGGCTTCCTTCCTCCCTTTCCTGCCCCTTACCTCCCCTCTCCTTCCTTCCCTTTCCTCCCTGACCTACCCTTACCACGGTTTACAAAGCCTGCATTAGGACTACTGCAGATCTGCTCTGGTGAAATCCAGGTTCATCTTCTCCTACTCCTAACATTTGCCTGATGCTACTGATATTGAAACTGAATTATTCTTAAGATTCCAAAGAAATTCAATTCTAATAGGAGCTATGAGAGTACTTCAAAAATATCACTGGTTAAATGACAAACTATGTATAGAGGACCTTATTGTTTTATTTTTCACTGGTAATTTTTATACTTCTTAATGTACTCATCTAGCAAGAATTAGTTATGAATTCTGATGGTTTGTGTTTCTACATTAAACACGGGTGATAGAGACAAATTATGTAAATCAGAGACTAACATGGATTGCAAATAAGCAGACTGATAAATCAGAGTCAAAAGATCTGATAAATGCTATCTTCTCTTATTTTGAACACAATTCTTTTCATGTTTTTTTTTTCATGGGTGGAGTAAAAAGCCAATCTGTAAATACTTGCTGGTGATAGAGGATGAAGGTAACAAACAATTAATAAGAGCTCTATAGATTCCATTTAGGATGTATCCAAGGACTTGGGTAGCTTATCACAGATCTTTCCCATGAGTGGAAATTCCTGTACCACACTGTAGGATAAATGAATTATCAGAGTTTTTACCCTTCTACCATCAGCCTCTATGACCAGTACCCATGGTGTTGCACCCTCCCCATGATTATACATACCTAGGCCAAATGGATTGGTCCATATGCAAGTGAGCACATCTGTTCCTAAGAGGGTGGCAATAAAAGGGTAGCGTCATACTAGAGGGGACTTGGGGGAACTCAGAGGGACACAGGTGGCTATTTTCCCTTGTTCACTATTAAAAAATCCTCTGAAGCTGATGCTGAGGACTCTGATGTTCTTCCTTAAACTACCAGAATCAATAATGAACTGACCCAGATTAGGATGGTTGCAAGACACACACTACAAATGGAACCATCTAATAATAGCTCATTGCAAAGGCAAGTCCCTTCTCCAAAAAAAAGAGGTACCTTAGTCAAAAGTAATGAGACCACACTTCCAGAGAGGCCATGGATATTCTAGCCTAAGTCTAAGATTATCTCAGTAGAAACAGAACAGTCATTTTCATTTTAGATAATAAATTATGTTTGGTCTAGGCAGAAACAGTTTACCCTGGGCAAGGTTACAGAACCTGGGAATACCCTTGAAGTATTTCAGAGTTATCAGACTTGCTTCATTTTTGTTAATCATTCTAACCTAAAAGAATACTGCATGGATGCTTCCAGCAGCTGTAATTTCCTTGGCGTCTCTTCGACCATTGCTGCCCTGCTTCCAGAATTTGCCCCCATGTCAGCTTTGCCATCTAGGTGCTCCCAACCATTTGGACTCAGTGGCTATGCTGCCACTTCTCTCTTAGCCTGCTACCTCCTCCATGTCCAACCTCTGGATCTGACCCATGCTTACTTTTTGGGCCTGATTCCTGAGCCCACTGGATCCCAGTCATTTTCCATCACAAGTCCTGGGAAGTCTCCAGAAATGTACATTTCATTGACTCATTGAACAAATAGGCATTAGGCTTTTGAGGTGCTAGACCCTGTGCTGGTAGAAACACAAGAAGGAGCTGAGCACCATAAAAAGTCAAGGCCACACCACGGGTAGGGCTGCTGCATTGAGCTCTCTCAGGAACACTAGCAGTAAGGATCAAGGTAAACTGTAATGACATGGCTGCACAGATGAAGAATTTCAAAGTCAGAGAGGCTACCTCATTACCCAGGATCACTGAGAAGGGAAGCGGCCAAACTAATCACAATTGCTATGGGGAGCGTTTGTCTCTACTGACTGCATCAGTCTGATAACTGCACCTCTAGGGGTACAGGTACAGAGGTGGTCCAGATGGGGAAACATTCAGAAGACCTTTCAGAGGAAGCCTATGAGGCTGGGATCTGAGTGGATGGGGAATTAATATTGAATTGGAAATCAACTATTAACAGAAGGAAATCCAGAAATGAGATCAGGGTTGGAAGGACCTGATTTCCATTAAGACCAGTGAATGCAGAGAGGAGAAGATTCAGACAAGATATAAGTATCTAGCCAAATATAAATTCTGACAAACAATGAATAGATTTTAGTGCAAGGATGCCTTAGTAAATCTATTTTATAATCTATTTTGTGATTTTTCTTATTTTTGTCTTTTTTTGATTAAATTTGCCAACCTTAAATTCAGATCTTTTTCTGATGGTTTATTCAGTTACATTTATCAGATCAAGAAAGAAAAGGACCAAAGGACAGAGAGAGTGGTATGCATTTGGTGAGCCTGTTGTCCTGTGTCATACAAGCATTGGGACAGGGAGAGAGTGACAGGCGATAGGAGAACCAGCAAGATAGCTAACCAGACAGCCTGAAATGCGCATCCTCTTGCATTTAATCCATATTTAAAAGTCAAATTTCCAAGGTAAACCCAAACACAAAATACCTACTTATTAACTGGCTTCTGCTTAAATACATTCAATGCATAAATCTCAGTGTGAGCCAAAATCAGCTAATCCACAAAGAACATTAAGTATGACCTTGTTTCCATTGTAGTCACTCCCTACAAAATAAAACCTACACTCTTTAACTTGACATCCAAGCCTGACCTCAAGCGACCTTTCTGGATCCAGTGCTCTCTGGAAGCACTTTGCAGTTGTGTCAAACACAATTCATCATGGAGGTTAGCCAAACGGATAGTCCTGCATCTGCTTTGCTGTTCCTCTCTCCCACAAGCCTTCACTTCCTTTTTATCTGTCAGGATTCAGTCTGAAAAATGTGAAAGTAGTAGCTCGTTTCCAGTCTCACTTTTTTGCCTGTTAGGCCTTCTAGGGAACAATCCATATACTGGGATGATGAGCAATTATGGACATCTTATCAAGAAGGTGGGCATGGATATGGAGTTCAAACTACAAAGATATATTGACAATATCTGTGAAAGGGAAGGGCAGGGAGAGCTCTGAGGGAGATATCTTCTAGCCAAGCTTCACAAATCTAACAGGGTGCTCCAGAACAAAAGCGATTCATCAGAGGAATCCCAATATGTTCAGAAATGGCTTGGCCCTTGCTCCACTGCCTTACTCAGTTCCAGTTAGACTATGAGGTGAGACTGGCATGATATAGTAGGAGCACATGCAGAGCCCTACAAAGCTGTTAGGGAGCACCCCTGCGACTGAGTGAAGAGTCCTTTCCAAGTGGAATGGTTTCATGTCTGTAACAGTCAGAATGAGATTTCCAGGCAGGTTCATCCTTAGGATGACATCAGAGACATCTCAGTGGGAAACATCTCCTAAAGCTTTGGCCTGGTCCTTAAAGTCTACCATCCAAGAGTTTTCCCTTTTGGGTTGCTTAAGATCTTAATAATTTCTGAGGTTCTCACTGTTTTTTCTTAAAACTAATGTACACCCTTAGACTAAATTCATCAGCAAATGAAAACAGAAAATTTTCAAGATAATTTTGAACATTAGCTGACAATATAGAGATGTTGCCATACAACAGCCCTGGGTATGAGTCTCTTAAGAAAGAGAATAAAGCATTCACTGAAATAAAGACCCAACAGGAAGTAAGGAATGTGTGACATGCTTGTTTGAACCCAGGAAAGCAAAGGGGAAAGGAGAGAAGAAAAGAGCAAGGCAGAGAGAGATTCCACTCTGGTCATACTTCTGACCAACTTTAACACAAGACTTTTAACTGGGTTCCCACTTGGCCTCAGCAAGAAAGCCCCACCAGAGAATCCTTTAACTCTAGAAGGTCCATTTCAATGGAGCAGGACTTGATGGAAAAACTTGAACTGCTTGAACTGACTTGGCATCTCTAATTCTCTGGTCCCAATTAAAGCAAAGTCTCCCATGGGGGTTCCCATAGCCCCCTGGGACCTCTTCTGCACCAACCTCCAGGCTGCCCCAAAGCAAGCTGGTCTCTTCCTGGAGGCTACAGGGAGCCTCATTTATACAGTTACTCAGCAAGTCTGTATTCAGTGCTGACTAGGTGCCAGACACCAAGCTATGTGCCAGGATGCAGTGATGGATGAGACAGAAACCCAGTGCCAGTGGAATTTCCCATTCTGAGACATAGAAGGAAAAGTTGGTTTTACTCGAGACTAGAGAGAGCTACCAAATCTACAAGAACAGGGTGGCATGGGGTCTCCCATAAGGCAGGGGAGCTCAGAGGAAAGTGGAATCTGCCTTGAAAAGGGAATTTCAGAGATTTAGTATATAATTTTGTAAAATTTGGCTACTACTGAGGGAGGTTGATAGGAAGCACATGGGGACTATATAAGATCCCTGACTTACAGGGTTCCCCTCTAAGTGTTGTCATCTTCACCCAACCTAGCAGGTTGTAATACTGATCAAGGATGGGGTGGGAAGCTTCTCATTCATGGGGGGCCACAATTGATGTGTGACACAATGGTTTTCAATTTGTGTGCAACATAAAACACATGAGATAATCATGTAATTTTTGTTGTAAAAATAGGTCTTGTGTTAGCTGATTTTGTCCAAGTTTAGACTAATGTAAGTGTTCTAAGCATATTTAAGGTTGGTTAGACTGAACATGTTCAATAGGTTGGAGGCATACATGCACTTTCACTTTATAATATTCTCAACTACAGTTGGATCTTCTGAACAAAAGCCCATAAATCACAGAAGATTTGTAAATCATGCTTGGAAACAGCTGGGAGGTTTGTGTCTACAGAAAAGAAGTTGAGGATCAGAGAAGAGGAAGCTAAGAAACAGTGAGAAGTGGGAAAATAACCAGATCCTGAAGAGCACTGTTCTTAGGTTAAGGAATTTATTTGCATCCTGAGTCATAAGTGATGAGTACAATGCCTAGCATATAGTAGGTACTCAATTCATGTTAGTGGCTCTACAATCATTCAACACACATTTACTGAAAGCTCAAAGGACTATAGGCCAAGCACCTTCTTCTGCTGTAATATTCTTTTTTTTTTATTAGTAAATTAAATCTCCTTGAAGATATAAGTCCCCAATCTGATGGAAGAGCCAAACATCAACAAAAACTAACACAAGCATTATGTGCAATTGTGACAGTTATATGAAAGAGAGATGCTGAAACTGTGAGGACATGGCAAGGTCCCATGGTCCCCAGGAAGGGCGCATTCCTGAGGAAAGCAAGAACTAATAGGAGATTTCTAGCAATGGGGTAAACTTGAGCAAAGATCTCAGAAGGCTTTTGACTAACAGCCTCACAGCAGGTGCACTGTGTGAGCCCCAGCTGCTTAAGGGCGTGTGGAGGAAGGTGAGGCTGGGGAAGCCAGAAGGGCTCCTCCTGTGCCAGGTCTAGACTGCATAACCAGCACCTGTGACTCTACCATGTGAGTGTCAGGAATCCAGGAAGGCTTTGAATCTGGAAGGAGGGGAGAGCTAAGAGGAACTATGCAACTTGACTTCTGGAAAGATGTGTCTTGTTCCAGGGTCAAGAATAGGATGAGGAAGACATGAGAGCCTTTGGGGACACCAGACTGAAACTGAAAATAGATAATAGTAAAGTGAAGAGAGAAAGAAGCAGATTTGAAGACTCAGATATCAAAATAGCAGAACTTTGACGGGTGAGAATTTTCTGTTTTATGTAAGGGGGTAGATGATGCTCTCATTTACTGAGATTAGTACTCTAGACCAAATTTGGGGGAAACTTGAGTTCAGTCTGAAATAGATGAAGATTTATCCACTATCAAGAGAGCTAAATATGAATCATCTGTGTGCAGGTGGTAATTGATGCTGTGAGTGGATGAGCTCAACTAAGGAAGAAGTAGAAAGAGGCTGATCAGATTTGACTTATGCAAATGACACACTGTCTGCAGTGCAAGAAATGGCCTGGAAGGGGTGAAGCTCTATGACTTCAGTTAAAGGATGTTAAAGGAATGAGAAGCTTGATGATGGCGATGGCAAGGGTGGTGATGCGATGCTACAATACAAGATAATGGCAGTGTGAAGAAAGAAAAATGAGCTTACTGGAGAGAGGAACAGGTAAAGGTGGCAGAAGGTGAATAGGAATGAGGATAGAACAGAACTGACATGACCCAAGTCTTGAGATTAGAGCAACTTGGTGGATGGTGATGCTCACTAAAAAGTGACTTGTAATAAAGATACTAACTTCAGTTTTGAATGTATTGTTAATAGCCCAGTGTCATGCAAATGATGGGTTAGGTCCTTCCCTCTCTCCTAATGTCAAGAGATAGAGCACCAAACCACAGATAAGTAATATCTGGAAACATCTACCACCTATAATATGAAAAATAAATCTACTTAGCATGCATTTCTCCTGTTATTATAATTGAGGCTTCTATCATGTTTCAGTCATGCAATTGGCCAAGATGCTTCAATGAGTATGTGATGAAAGAAGAGACAGAAAGATGATCCTAGAGAGTACCAGCATCTAAAACATAAGCAGAAAACACAAAAGGTTGGGAGGTAATCAGTTCCAGTCACACTAAGAGATATTTTGCGTTTACAATTTTAGTGTACATAAAATACTCCTTTCTTTTCCCTTTAACTTTCTTTTTAACTACCTGGCCTAGCCCCTGCTTTATTTCATGACTCATTTCAGACACAGGGAAACCCTGAGCCACTTTACCAAATCCCAACAAAAATCAGAAGCATATAGCAGTTAGAAGCATAAATTTCATAGCCAGATTCCCTTGGTTTAAATCCCAGTCCTTCCATTCACTCTCATGTAGACTGGAGCATGTTACTTCATTTCTGTGCCTGGCACAAAATAATTACTAATAAATAATTAACAATTACCTAATACATTTTTTTTTTAGCCTCTCCACCCTTTATTTTGCAGTGCATCCTTCACATTCCCTTTAAGGAAATAAACAAAACAGGTTCCATATAACTCTATGTCAAACCTATGGTCTTCCCACCCATGTATCCATCCCCCCTCTCCCCCAGAAATTAGCCACTGGTTGAGCTTGACTGTTTCCTCTCTTTTGGGTTTTGACCTATATATGTGTCCATAAACAGAACTGAACAGGTTTTTCATACTTTAACACACAAACCAATGATATTATTGGAGACATGCCATTCTGCAACTTGCTTTATTCAATCAATATTGTGTTATATTTTAAATTTGCCTGTGGTGTACACTGTAGCTCTATTTCACTTATTTTTAGCAATGGTATATGATCTCTTTTCATAATACACTTCTCCATTATCCAGTTGGTGGACATTCAGGTCATGAACTTCTTTCAGAAGCAACACCATGATGGAGATTCTGCATACAGAACTCAGTCATGCGTGAGAGTTCCCATTCCTGTCTGTCTCCTGTCTCAAAAAGTACATATGTTTTCTGCATTACTGAAAATTGTCATATTTTTCCTCTGAAATCATTATAAAATTCTATTCTGCTAGCATTGCATTAAAGCACTTCATGCTACGTCCTTCACATGACAAGATACATTGATGAACCTTTTTAAAGAATCTTTTGCTGATAAAACAAATATGGTAATTCTTTGCTGTCTACTTTGTATTTTTCCTATTTATTAGCAAGATTAAATGCTATTTCATATGTTTGTTGTCTTTGGGTATACTCTTCCACTCATTTGTTGTTCAAGTTTTTTTCCCACTGTTCCGTGGGTTAGTTATGATTTTTTGTATTTAGGTGTAAGATTTACTGAGCTAAATCAAATATTCACCTTTGTTAGCTATATCTTTTGCAGCTATCATCTCCATTTATATTTTATAACTAGCATTACTTATGTTTGACTATTTTTAAAAAATGTATATGATGGGTTTAAATATATCTGTATTTTTTATTTATGTGTAATAATGTTGCAATGTGGTTATATGCATTTTCTTATATAAATATCTGTTTATGATAGTATTCTGTCCTTGCATTTCTTTGACTAATAATATCACAGTCACAAACCAAGTTTTCCTCAATGAAATGCTTATTTCTAGGTTCCCTAGTCTACTCTATTAGTTTGTCTATTCCTTTGCCATATTTTTTTACTGTCTAAGTCAGAGCTCTACAACAGAACTTTTGGCAATGATGAAAATGATAAAAAAAAAATTCTACAATCTGTACTGTCAAATACAGCACCCACTAGCCACCTACTCCGAACATTTGAAATCTGTTTGGTATGTCTGAGGAACTGAATTTTTAATTTTGTTAGATTTTAATTAAATAGCCACAGTGACTCATGACTAGTTCACTGAACAGTATAATTCTAAATTAGCTGCCTTTTTAATTCATCTTGACATCTGAAAATACAATCTCCTTTATCCAAGACTCCAACACACATAATTGCTCTTCAAAATTGTCCTGACATTCCTTGATCTTACACTCTTCCATGTAAATTTTAAGATACGCTTCCTAAATTTCATGTAACATTATTTTTGAATTTGGGCTGTAATTATTCACCTCATCATACTAAAGATCTTTCCATGAGCATGATATAACTTTCCATTTTCTCCAGGTACTTTTTGTTATGTCCTTCAACTAGTGTTTTCTAATACTTGACTGAGGTCTTATACATAGTTAGAAATCAATAACTAGAGTTATGAAAGACAACATAGATAAACTTTAAAAATACACAAATCATCAAGTTACAAAATACTGCCATTTTTATATCTTAAAATATTCAAACTATGTTGAATAAACATTCCCTAGATGTACAAAGTATAGCATTGCAGTACCAAATTTCATTGGTAAAGATTGATCCTTAAAAATTACCAGACAAAAAATTTAGATAAAGCAAGCTGTATTTTACTGTCTAAAGATATAGAAAACTAAGTATATTTAGGATACAAAGGAAAAGATCATTAGTATTATCCAAGATGGACGCAACAAATATCTCACCATACAAGAAAACATTACAGATGATTCAAGTGATAATTTCTGAATAATTGGGGATGTTCTGGAATAATACCTCTATCTTGAAAGTTTCACAAAGCTGCATTACTCCTGAACGTAACTGTGAGACAGTACCAGAGACAACTTCATCTGCATCAAAGTTAACAATATTATCCTTGGAGTTATATAGTGTACCATAGGACTACTGGGTGTATCCAGGCCATGGTCCCCATGATCCTCAGACAATACTAAAAGCTGTAGAAAGAGAACAGGAGTTGCCCAAACATTTCCAAGACCCAAACTAAATAAGCATCCAATGCCAGTTATAAAGGCAGAGCCTCATCTCAGAGTGATTCTTGCTGTGATGAAGGTAAACGCTTTTTCTATTACATTTATGACTGACTTTTGCTGGTGTATATAGGTAGCTATTGACTTTCATACATTGATTTAATACCCAAAAACCAGACAGGATCTTTTAGTACTTCTTGAATTATGGGTTTAGATTACCTCAGATTTTCTACAGGGACAATAATAACAGTTTCAAAAGGCTTCAAGTAGAAATCAATAAATAACTGTGAATATATTTCTTATTCCTGATGTTGGTGAGATTGTTTCTATTGTTTCAACTAGAATGCTTGCTATATATTTTAGAGACAGACTGGATTGTGGGTAAAACTTGAAAATACTGGACTATATTAAATAAACCAGGCACAAAAGAAGAAAGATTGCATGATTCCTCTTATGTGAGGTTCCAAGAATAGGCCAGGAAGGAAATGGTTGTCTCCAAGGACTTGGGAGAGGGAGAATAGTGTTTCATGGATGGATGCAGCATTTCCCTTGAGGCTGATGGAAAAGTTTAGGTAAGTAAAAGTAAAATTTCCAGTAATTGGTGGTAAAGTTTGTAGAATAATGTAGAAGTATGTAATGTCATAGTACTATATACTTAAAGTGTTGGTAAAATATGGCAAATTTTATGTTATATGCTTTCACCACAATAAAATGTTACAAAATAATGACATATGGCTAAAAGCGGTGCTTAAAAATAAATTTATAACAGTAAATGTGAATAGTAGAAAGAAGAAAATTTTCAAACTAATGATACAAACTTCCAACTGAACATTAAAAAGAAAAAAATTAAAATTAATGTATAAAGAAAACAGGAGGTAATAAAGATAGGGTAAAAAAATCAATTAGATAGGAAATAGAAAATCAAATGAAAATTCTTAATGGAATCAAATGTAGCATGTCTAAAAAGAATTAGTAAAATGGTTTTAATTGTCAGTATTAGCAATGAGAGAAATGATTTTATAAGTCTATGACAATTAAAATAAAAAATTATTTCGAATAAGCTTAGCCCAATAAATTTCATGGCATAGACAAACAGATGAAAAACACAAATTATGAAAGTTCAATCAAGGAAAAATAGACAAGACTAGATCTATCTTAATTTTCATTAATTATAACTGCAAACACTTTCACAAAGAAAACATAAGCCCCAGATTTCACTGATGAATTTGCCAAATATTTAAAGACTATATAATGACAATTTCATACAAAAATTGTTTAAAAATTAGAAGATGAGGTAATACATTTCCACTTACTCCATTAATATTATTACAGTAATTGAGAAAGAAAAACTAAAAGTCTAACCTCAATATTCCTCATGATAATAAACACAAAAATCCTTCGTAAAATGTTAGCAACTAGACTCCAATATATTAAAAACAGATGCATAATGACCCAATGGGTTTTATCCCAGTCCTAGCAATGCTAGTTTCACATTCATCTATCAACTATAATTCAGAATTAATAACTCAAAAAGAAAATGCAGATGACAATTACAATGGATGTAAATAAAAAGCATTTGCAAAATTCAACATCCATTCAGTAAATCAAGATTAAAAGGGATCTTCCTCAATCTAAATAAAGTTTTCTACCGAAAACGTGAAAGTGATGGCTAATAATAAAAAAGTAAATGCTTCTACTCCTGAGAGCAAGAAGGCAGAAATGTCTCCCTTACCACTTCATTCTAGATTGTATTGGAGGATGAAGAGGCTGCACACAAAGTCATTACTAGACTGTTTTTCCTGAGCAGTTTGCCAGTGTGAGCTACCAGTCTTTGAGAGATCTTTCGTCCAACCCAGCTGAACTTTCACATGATTCCAGTCTCAGCCACTACCAGCAGCAACCTCCAGAGTAACTTCAAGTAAAAATCACCAAACAGAATTGAGTCTCTTCACAGTCTAACCAAGTCTAAATGACACAGATGAAAATAAAACAAAATTATTGCTTAAAGTCACTACCTAGCAACTGACAACTGAAACAAAACTATTGACAACTGCATCAAAAAACAAACCAGACAAAAGAACTAAAGCATGTAGCAAGGGGGGGGGAGGAGAGAGAGAGAAACATATATATATGTAAACAATAAAAATTAAATAATAATAAAAAACAGGCAATATTGCTTAGAAACACATGTATGGAAACCTTCACAGTATGGCTAAGAAGTGAAAGCATGGTGCAATGTCACTGTCCCTGTGTGCAGGCATCCAACAACAACTTGAAGTACCACTTTTAACCATATTCCCAATATGAGAGTCAATCACTTGGGCTCTGGGGACCTTTGCAACTCATAGGTTGTTCTTTCTAAAGACAGTTTCAGTCTGGCCTCACTTCCCAGACTGAGGAAAGATTCCCTAAGTATCAAGGTGAAGACATCAGTCATCTTTCTTCCCCACTGAGAGATCATATGATAGGCTAGAATGACTAGAGAAAAGAAACAGATAACCTACAAAGGAAAACCCATTAGGCTGACTTCAGATTTCTCTGAAGAGACACTCCAGACAAGGAGAGAATGGAGCCATATCTACAAGAAACTCCAATACAAAAAGTTCCAGCCAAGAATACTCTACCCTGACAAAACTATCATTCCTATATGAAGGAAAAATTAGAAACTTCTCTGACAAGAAAAGTTTCTAGAAGTTTACTACCACTAACCCCCCACTCCAAGAAATTATGCCAGAGGCCTCAAGAGTAAAGCCATAAGAAGAATACATAGAACAAACAAAACAAAGAACCAAATCAAATTTCAAAATGACCACCAAAAAAACCAACGTTAGAATCTCAAACATTAATAATCACTCTAAATGACAATGATCTAAGCTCAACAATCAAAAGATATAGAGTTGGAGACTGGATCAGAAAACAGAACCCAACATTCTGCTGCCTCCAAGAAACACATCTGATCTCTAAGGACAAGCATAGACTGAAGGTAGAGGGCTGGAAAAATACATTATAAGCAAATGGCCCCCACAAAAAAGTAGGGGTTGCCATTCTTATATCAGACAGAGCAGACTTCAAACTAAAAAAGTGACAAAAGATAAAGAAGGCCACTACCTAATGGTTAAGGGGTCAATCCACCAAAAAGACATAACAATTATCAGCATATATGCACCTATCAAGGGAGCACCAAAGTTCATAAAACACTACTAGCAGAACTGAAAACAAATGTTGGTGAGAGCACATGGGCAGTGGGCAGGAGATGAGCACCTCTGCTGGGATGAAGGCTCGGGGTGGGAGGGATTCCCCCTCGGGTTTACTACAACCTCAATAGACCTTCACTAGAGATGAAGAATCCAATCTCTTGCACCCCACAGCCAGCCATGGTGACTGGTCACAACACCCTGCAGCTGCCGGTGGTTCCTTCCCTAGGTCTGGGAACTGGGGGACTGATAAGGATGTGCCTCCATGAGTTTGAGGCTGGTGAGTCTGGGCTCCCGCACCCCGTATCTAGCCATGGAGGTTGGTGGCAACACCCAGCAATGACCCCTGGGTAATGGCCACAAAGGTTGGAGAGCCTGGGGGGATGGGTGGGGCTTTAGCCCCACCCACCAGCAGATAGTTGTTTCACAGGGCAACCATCTGCAGCCTGTATTGGCCAGGGCATGTTTCCCCCAGGCCCCAACCCAGGGGGAACCTGGGAGGGCACATGTGCTGACTCCAGAACCAGCAGCAAAACAACAGAGATGGGATTGGAGAAGTCAGCCTCCAATGAGAGAGCATGGACAGACCAGAA
>PVHY01011426.1:0-48045 GCA_004024945.1 Uropsilus gracilis
ATATACAGTCAATTAATCTTTGACAAAGGGGCAAAAAACATACCCTGGAACAAGGATAGCCTCTTCAGTAAATGGTGCTGGGAAAACTGGATCAAAACTTGTAAAAAACTGGACCAGGATAACACCCTCACACCCTGTACAAAAATTAACTCAAAATGGATAAAGGACCTGGAAGTGAGACCTGCAACCATAAAATACAGGTTGCAGATTTAAAGTATGTTTTTTTTTTCCCCTGTACAACAAGCCAGGTATTAAAATACCAAGAATAATTAAGCTTGAGCTTTAGAGATTAGGGTCAATCTTTAGAGATGACTGGGTTGACATTAGTAGGGTTGACAAGGCAAGTAGATTGTGTTGTTTATTAACTCTGCTCCCTTAAACACAGCAAATGATGCCCCCAAACTTGCTTCCTCATCACTGAATGCATCATGTCTTTGTTGCAGGACCGTTTCATCTTATAAATGTTTGTGAGCACTGAATGTGTGCCAGATCCAATGCTAGGTTGTGGGTATTAGTGGTGATTAAGATAAATAAAATTCTCTACACTTATAGAATACACATTCTATTGGGAAAGAGATAATGAATTAAAGAAAATACATACATATATAATTTGAAGAAAAAAAATAAAGAGAATGGATCTTGTGATGATCTAAAAGGGTATTTCTGAAGAAGTGACTTATGAACTAAGTCTATAGTAACATATATTTCAAATATATGACTATCAATTAAAATATGTTATATACTTTTACATGCATTTTAAATACACAGACAATAAATCTCTACGCCTTCCATTTAACTGAGAAGTGAGAACAAAAAGGATTAACTTGCAATTCAACCATAATCTAGAATAATCTGAAGACTCCAGGAAATAATCCAAAATAGAGCCCCTAGAAATTATTAGAAACACCTGAAATTCAGCTCAGAGGATTGTTGGAAAGTGCAGTCTCTAGATTGGAGAAATTTCAGGGGTCTATGAAGTCAGGTATTTTGTCTCAGACATCTCTTCTTTATGCCAGAAAGTGAAGTTGTCCCAAAAGGGATGGGAAAAAAGTCATGACCACACAGGACAACCCTAACTAAGTTAGTGCCTCAGAAAGGGGGGATATTTTATTTTTAAAACTTAAACTTTGTATGTAGGTTGAGTAGAGACCAACTTTAAATTATGTTATTGTCTACACATCTTTAAATTCAACCATTTTTCTCTCAAATTCCAAAACAATGTTTCTTTAAACAATATTTCTTATTTATAAAACACATTTTAATATCTTCTGACATTTTCATTTCCTATTAAAAATGAGTACCATTCTGTTTTTTATAGACTTGGAATCTAGCAGCACCTGTATCATGGCAGCCCCAGCAACCACACCATCTCCTACCATGTGTCACAGATCACCTGTAACATGGAAGTCAAGGAGAAGAGAGATGGACTCACTTCTTAATGGAAAAATATTAGCTAAGTTTCCTAAACAAAGATGAAGGAGACACAGAAGTGTTCGTTTGATTGAATATGATAAGAATTTGTCCAGTCAATGCTGGCTTTGAGACAGATGGGGGAACCTGAGCCATGGAGTATAAACCATCTCTAGAAATTAGAAAGGACAAGCAAAAGGATTCCTCCCTATAGCTTCCAGAAAGGAACCTCCTCTCACTTTTATTTTAGCCTAACAATATCTATACTGGCCATCTAACCTACAAAGCTGTAAGAAAGTAAATTTATGTTCACCATTAAATGTAAAGTCATTTGTCAGTCCATAGACTAATCAATAATCAATTGACAAAATCCCCAAGAAAATTTAAAAGGAAAAAAAAAACTAATTGAAACAATAAAAACAGGTAAAAATAGGGCAGGCATTGAAATAAATTAATTTTAGTAGATTTAGCAATGCTCTGCAACCAACACTTAGATCAATTGGACATTACAAAAAAAAAAAGAAAAGAAAAGAAAGAAAATAAATTATAGCCAAATGGAAATTTAGACTTACAGAAGCGTGAAGTAGTAAACGTGTTATTTTAAGAAACTGTTACACATATGATGATTTCTAATGAAGTTCATACAAGGATCAGGGCATTTATAATGTCTAGAACATATTTACTTCTAGGTGATAATTTAGAACATATATCTAATGGTGCACCATTACCTTGTATGAAATTTTGTATTTAAAATTATGGTATACTAGAATGAGCTCCTGCCTTGTGATCGAGACTTGATCACATTTCGACTGCTCTAGTATTCCCAGTGACAATCATATTGTCTAGCACATAGCAGGTATATAAGAAGTATTGCATATACAAAATAAAGGCACAAATGATACATTGAGTAAGTGAATGAACAAACCAATATGTAGAGAAGCTGCAGTTTTACCCATAGATATGGGGAAAAAGTCAATTCTTGAAAATTTCCTTGGTCTCACTTGATTGAGTTCTTGACATCTTGAAAGAGAGAAGTATTTTATTGACCACTCTAAGACTACCCTCTTTCCAGGGGACAGGAGTTGTCCTTCCCATCTCATTATCAGAGATTAGGATTTCTAATGTGTCACAGAAAATATCACCATATCTTGAACATTATTTTAAACTAATGTTCCTTATGAAAATGCCAAAGTGCAAAAGGAATATGAAAACATTCCTTTATCCTTGCAAGCAGGAGATGAGTGCATGATATAAATGCAAGCACCCTGTCTAAAATTGGAGTGTAGGCAGCATCATGGTCACCATAAGTCGAGCATCAGGACTGAACGGAGGTACAGATAAACTTTATTACTTCTTCAATAATCTACTAATGTTCCCTTTCTCTTAATTTATCTTTTTCTAAAAAGAATATCAAAGTGAAATGTTCCAGTCATTTCTCTAGGTTTAATATCTCTAAGTTCTCCATATATATGAGGGTTTCATTCAATTTGCTTTTCTCATGAGTCTTCTTTGTGTCAATGTGATTGTTTGACCAGTCACAAGAACCAAGAAGGAAAAGGATAAAGTTCCCTTTCCCTGGCACTACCCACTTTTGTAATCATACTCAAACTCATAGTACTTGTTACCAAGTAGAGTTATGTGTTTCTGTAGGGAGCTGGTACAGATGGTCTTGTGAAAAATCATAGAAGTATAATGGATGGGTAGGCAGACATGGAGAGAAGTAACTGCAGTTGGGTCGCCACTGAATTGGTGACCGAGGTTATTTTTAATGGTCCCTGAGAAGGTATTACTTCATTCAACCTGGTTTTGTGGTACACAGGTCCTGTGCTAAAGTTCAGAACTGTTCTTCTAACGCTCTTTCTGTTTGCATCACCAGATAGGGCTTTGTCTATGACTCACAGAGAAACCAAATTAATGAGCAGCAACAGAAATTGTATTTAAATATGTTCAAAATATTTTATTCCTCTCCTCACTGTTTTTATGATTATATCATCCTAATGTTGGCATCTTTACCTAGCCAAACCAGATGGTCCCGCAAATGCTACAGTAGAACATGAATGTGCAAAAGTATAGTAGTTGGGGAATCAGAAGAAAATGAGTTTCTTCCACAACCATTATAATGCTATTTATTATGTCTTGAATTTTCTAAGTCTAAGTCTTTGTTTTATCTTCTGAAGAGTCGCAAGGTAAAGCAAATATAATAATTAAAATAATATCATCTTTCTTTTAATGCAGTTTGAATCTGTTAGCATTTTAAAGACGTTTATTTCATTATTCACTCTTATTTTGTAAGTCATACATTTCATACATGTACTGTCATTGCTCTAGAGAGAAATAGGATAATAATGTGTATGTGTGTGTGAGTGTGTGAATTTGCATGAATTCTCTTAGATATCTATAGATATGTATGACACAGAAGGCAGGAAATACTGACATCTGAGTCATCCCTTAAAATTGAAGCACAATTGTTACAAAGAAGGAAAGACTCTAATAAATTTGGAGGGACAATTGAAGGTATTGAAATGCAAGAAAATATACCTATTTTTATGATCTGCTACAAAATGCACATTAATAGTCGTGGAAATCTAATGGAATTCTACGAACTTAGGTATGATGAAAATAAACCATGTGTATGTGTATGCATGTATGTGGATTTGTACATATACATATATGCATGTGTAATAAATAGACTATAGGAATCTGTTCATGTGAGTAGGAGACCATCATTTGCCATCAATAAGTTGGAGCACCAGAAAATCTGGTGATGTAATTCAAATTCTGTCTGAGTTAAAAAGTTTGAGAACCAGCAATTGATTTCATGGAACCATTTTGAGTAAAAAAGTTAGAGAATCAGAGAATGACTGCATTCAGGAAAAGATGGATGCCATCTCAAACAGAGGGAATTCACCCTTCCTCTGCCTTTTTGTTCTATGCAGATCCTCAGTGGATTATTTGATGCTGAGTCACATTAGTGAAGAAGATCTTTCCTCATCTGCTGATTCAAATTTTAATCTCTTCTGAAGATCCTCACATATATATCCAGAAATAGTGTTTTGCCAACTCTCTGGGCATCCCTTAGCTAAGTCAAGTTGCTATATAAGAACCATCACAATTCATAAAGCACTTAATTATTTTATGAGCACATTTTATTATATTTGGGAAGAAGAAATGAGGTACCTTTCATTTTGAGAGTAATTCAATATTAAGCATTATGCTAAGTAGAGTCCCATTAGATGGCTCACAGATTTATATTTGTATCACATAAACTCTACTACTGCTATGCATTTTTTTACTTTGTTCCAAATCTATACGATTAAACTTTAAGTGACATCTTACATTTCCTTCAAAGGTGAAGTGACTATATTTCAATAAATATTGACTGAATAGTTAGTGTCATCAGTGTTAATCTGCTCAGGTACATTAATGGAACAATCCATCGATGGTCTCCATAGATATAAACTTAGTTGTCAAAATAGTTTTCATAATCACATTTTAAAATGCATAGCTATTTCATTGAATCCATTCAAATATATCTTATTGAACTCTTCTGCTTTGAAGATGAAGTGATAAAATCTCCACATAGGGATACTAATATTTTCTGCCCTTGATGAGCAATGCTAAGAACATAGAAAATGTATTTTAATTTTCCTTAAGTAGGTCCCAGATGGTTGTTAAGCTTCAGTAAATCTCTTCATTTACCATCAAAGCGACATGATATAAGTTTGAGGTTGTCAAGAGTCACTTGACTATTTTTGGCTAGTCAATTCAAAAGAGACATGGTTAAAATAACTGTACAGTATATATATTTAAAGTATTATTAAAACAGGATACGGTTTTCGGTTTCATTAAGTTAATTTTGTTAGCATCCTATTTTGGAAATAATTTACATGATATCTATTTTCTCTATTTCCTACTTTCAGTCTATTCAAGTTCTTTTGACAAATACTTTCCTGTTTAAATTTTCCTTGCAAATAATTCTAAAAGAGATGAATGATAATACCACTCTGGAAAGTCAGATGAGTTGCTAAAATTTCAATATCTTCACATTCTCATTAGCCATGTTGAAGCTATTGGACATAGATCAAATTTCTGTAAAACTTTGATAATACTAACTTCTATTTCTCAGTGTGCATCTATATTGGAATGTTATGATTTAAAATACTTTTGTAAGTCATAAATAGTTTAACAAATGCAAAAAAGTTAATATTAGAACCCAACTTCTAAGATACTAATAGCAAAATGTTAGTTTGTATTCTAGTTTATTTAGAGACTTCTACCACAAATACAATTTTACAAGTTTATAATCTCACAAAAGTTAATTCAATTTATATTTTATTTATTTATTTTTAATATTTTATTTTATTTTTGGATTTTTTACAATGTACCATTGTATGATTGTTGATCCCCATGAGAATACCCTCCCCCCCCCACCTGTCCCCTCTGGTCTCTCCACCTCCTTCTTACTGTTGTTTGTCCATGTTTAGCTCTTCAGTCTTTTTCTTTCTGGGTCTATGTCCTTATCCTGGGTGAAGGTGTGATTTCTTGGGACATGGTAGATCATGTCAATTAGCTTTCCACTACCAATTGTGCCTTTGTAGGCCTGCCTGTCAGCACTCCTTTGGCTTGTATCAATGCCTCTTGCTTTCTGGTGGCTGTCCCCCCCACATTGTTTTCTGTCTCATTTTGTTGCTTCTTCACATTGTGTTTCAGTTCTTTGGCTTAGGGAAACTGACTCCTAGTCTTTTATTTTGGTAGAACAGCACCTCAATGGGGACAGCCATCAACAGATGGTAGATTTCCTGGTCTCTTCCTTTGCAGCTCTGCTGTGAGGTTGCTGTCATTCTGCAACCTTCCTCCCTTTGCAAAAAGGGAGTGTGCAAAGCCCTTACTGATGGCATCTTCTGGTCCCAGCTCTCTGGTGACTTCGTTGGTTTAATTCTGCCTCCCAAGCCTGGTTTCACAGTCTAGCGCTCAATAGTTCTCTCCATGCTTTTTTTTGAGTCCTGTCCAGGTGGCATGTGTTTTCAGGGCCTTTATTCTTGTCCCTCGCCTCTTCTATATCTGTAGTTGATTAAATCATCTGGTTTTCCTAATCCCTGGTGAGGGCTAACTGGAGTGGAGGCAAACCAAGGGGGATGGGGGGGTCAGTGGTTAACCACCCGCCCCCACCCATGCCACATACCACCTCCTGCTTCTTCACAGGACTTGGGTGTGCAGTGGTGCCCACATGCCAGTTGAACCTGGGAACCGCCAGGCCAACCCCAGCTCTGCCTAATCCAGCTAGAAAAATCAGAGGGCACCAGCACATGCAGAGTGCCTTTACCACACCACCATCATGGCGTGGACACATATTTTATTTGTTGATGAAGATTAAAAACAACATATGACATAGTGTGTTGTTTTACAATAAAGTTGACCTCTTGGGAAATAAAACTAATAAGGGAATAGAGCTAATAAAGGAGAACAGTTCAATATTTATCAGTAAGTCAAGAATTGGAAAAAAGTGATGTATGGGACTTCAAACTTTACAAGCAATAATGGAAATATGGTGAATCATGCAAGTGTATGTACATCCTTGAGTTTCTTATGATTAATAATGCTTAGGGTGAGTGAAATTTAGTAAACTACAATGACAGAGTCTCATTTTTACTTCCCCTATCTAACTTTGGGCACTATGTTTTGCTGTTTGTTTGTTTTCCCTTTCTTGCCTTTCATTTCTTTTTTACATAAATTGTTAGCAGTACTTATTAACTTCTTGAATTCCCATTTTGTGTGAACATAATTATCCAAGCCCAAGACTTTCCATAGTGAAAATTAGAAAATTTCAAATGTCAACCCTGGAGCTATGGGTTTCAGATCAATCAAACTTGGCATTCTTAATTCAATCAACAATTTAATAAGAATTTAAGGGGCATCCCTTATGTTCAATATTAAAGTAGTATTTAGAGATCAAATGATATACGCCCTCCCAGGATGATCTTATAATTATTTTATTTAATTAATAGCACAGCAATATTACCAAGGAAAATTTTTGAAATACTATGAAACAGAATTAAAGGAGAAGCTCCCTTAATGAGGGAGATGGCAGTGATTAGCTGGGTGATGATGGCAGAAAGCTGGCCACAATTTAAAAAAAAATTTATATATAATATATATCATATATATGTAATAAATATATATGATATACATAACTGAGAACTGAAGGGCAATATGGAAAAAAGAAAAGAGAGAAGAAGATATTTTCTGGACAAAGAAAAGCACGTGCCAATAAAGATGAGGTGAGAGCTATATCTGAATAAAATGAACTAGATCAAGCATGACAGGCACATACTAGTTTCTATTTACCTAAATGCAAACCCACATATTCTCTGAAGAACAGTTCAAATAATCTCCATAATCATATTTCTCTTGTCCCTCTAGTCCAACATATTCCAGTTCTTCCTTGAATTTTATGTATATTTTTCTTTGCCATATTATTGTAACTCACTCATGTTCCCAACCCTGTATTTTCATCTATCAGATTGTCTTCACTACAACTGGTTTCCCACTCGTATGGTACCCAGAAAGCTCTGATCCAGACTCTCATTTGAAGGTTGACTTTGGTATCTGGCACACGTGACAATTTGCAGACTGATTTTCTAACTAAAACTAAGAAAAAGAAGCCAAATTGTTGATTGTCTAGGGTATATATATGATTCGTTTGATTAGTCTTTCATCAAGTTTTATTGAGCACTGCATCTGTATTAAGCAATATAATAATCACTGGGGATGTAATAATGGACTCTGCATTCATCAAGAAAATTCTCCACATCATGATTCAGATTAATCAGTAAAAAGGAACTATATGCCTGTCTACCTGATGGCAAAAAGTAAAGGGTCAATCAGTGACAAACACAAATGTGTGGCTAGGGATTAAGGTTGATAAAATGTACCCTCATTTTTCATTGAGCCCACTCCATGAGTTTAAAGCAAGAAATCAGCAGGCAGGTAGAGCAAAGCAACTACAGGGGCTCACTCTGTTTCCCTCACTGACAGAGGGGCCACATTAATGCACTTTGTTATCTGGCAACATGTGGATATTCTAAGCAATAAGGACAAAATAGTGTATGATGAGCTAGGCTGGCTTTTTCCTTATTAACCTGCATATCCAGCACCTGGGGTATTGGACTTCCCCATGATTTTGTGTTCCAGTGGATGTGCACATGTGTAAGTGTGCATACCTGGACCTGGGAGAGGACAAAGGGGTACAGAAATAGAGCATGGTCATGTGTATGAGTATGGGTTAGAGAGAGCAACAGAGTGAGCATGACAGAATGCCAGAGAGCCCAGAGAAAGAGTGTGAAGTTTCCCGGCTAGCTGGAGTACTGGCCTGTCCACCTCCAGCCCCCTGGCTCTGCCCTGCCCGATGTGTCTGTGCAACTGCTAAAACCAATGAAGAATGATGAGCCTGGTTGTCGTTCCCCCTCGCCCCCCCCCCCCCACACACACAATTGGCTACCAGGCTGGATTACACTACAAAACCATAAAATCCCTTATCCCTTCTTCAAGAAACCTTTCCTCTAGCGGAGAAAGTATGTTACTACTACTTGGTTACAGAGACCCACAGCCTTTTTCTTACTGTGTTACTGGACGCACTGCAGGGAGCGAAGCAAAAATCTTAAGGAATAGATTGATCATTCCCAGTGTTTTCCCAGAAATGCATTTCAGGATACTGCCGCTTTCTCAACAGCTATCATGCACTATCACACTGTCAAATAGGAAAGCAACAGAGGGAAAGGATGCAGTGGATTTAAAGGTTCTCAGGTGTCAACATTAAGATATCATACTGCCTAAAGTGGAGACTTTTCTTTTGACCTGACCATACTTTTATGGCCTTCAAGAACAGTTTTTGAACTCACTTAAGAGGGCTTTGATTTGCAGTCTTTGTGATATCTCCAAATAGAAGTAGTGTCAGAAAGGCTAGGGGGTGGGGTGGGGGATGGGACAAATATCTGGTTCCAAATGTGTTCACTTCCAAATATTTTGTTAGCAAACAGTTGAGTCTTTAAGCAAACCTTCCTAAACAGGACCCTGCCTATGGAATGCCATAGCCCTAGCATTTCAAGTTAAAATACAGTATGCATTGTCTTTCTCTCTCTGAACAACTGACACAAGAAAGGTTCTGGGTGTATAAGTGGAAATAGAAACTTTAGGGTCACTAGATCTTATTAAAGAAAGCAGCTTAGACTGTGCTTACTCTTCCCTCCATTTAGATTATTTCACACAACTATGCCAGGTGTGGAAACTTATCCCAAACCAGACACACCTGGTCTTCTGGTTCAAGAAATCTCCTTAAGTCAGGGAAGGAAATAATTCACTTAGTAGCTGAAATGTGATAATGACCCTCAGAGTCAGAGGACTCTCTATTCTCTCAGGTTCTAGTTTTTTCAACAATATTAACTTTGATTCTTCATTATTTGAGTTTATCTTTGGTTTCCATTTTTATATTCCCTTTGTACTCAGAGTTACATGACTCATGGGTATCTGTCCATGTATGTGATCTTATTCAAGTACATAAAATTTAATTATGATATGATGTCACACTTAATCATTTAATTTATATTATCTAGAGACAGGAATTTGTCTAAGTTTTCATCTACTTCCAAACTTCCATAATAGTTCCTAAAAACATCTTTAAAAGCCTTGTTGAATAAACACAAATCTAACAATAAATCAAGAAAGACTAACTTGTAAAAAAAAAATTTTTGCCACTAAATGAGATTTTAAAACTGTTCCCACTACAATACCCAGTTTTTAAAATTCATATACTTTGAAAAATGGTTCCTTTTTTTCCCCAACTGTTTGATTTTAGAGATAATTTTTGATTAATTCATAGGAAGTTAAAACAATGAAAACTGGTATTTCTTATTTTCTCAGTTTTAAGGGAAGGGCAGTCATTCATAGGAAGTCTGATCTAATCACCTAAGCCTATCTAGAGCTTTGAGTCAGGAACTACTATCTAAAATGCACAAGAAGGATCTGACATGCCTTTGCTGGTTTAAAAATATTGGGAACCACATGGCAAGGTTTGATGGACCCCCCCCCCCAAAGCTAAGAATAATCCTTAGTTGACAATCAGAACAGAAAATTGTTTTTTTACTTTATTATATTTTTATCATTAAATAATTTATTTATATATAAATTTCACATCTTTGTGATCTCTGGGGTTCCCCCCCCCGAACATTCCCACCCTGTCCCACCCTCCAATTTGTGTAGTTTAATTTGGTTGTTGGCTTGTTTTTTACTTTTCATGGCTTTTTGTTTATTTTTCCCATGTCCCATATAGTAGTGAAACCATTTGGTTCAGAACAGAAACAGTTTTGATTGTTCCTAGCAATCCTACAGTTGCTAGGAACTAAATTCTCACCAGGAAGAATCCTAAAAAGAATTGTACTCCAGAGACCTTCCAAGGGACAACTGCTTAGATGATACCGTAGAGTCCCTTTCAGCAGAGGACCCAGCCGTGCCATGCTGGCATGCTTCTCTAATTTATTCTGTTGAAATAATTTCCACTGCAATAATATAGCAAAGTGAGCAGAAACACATCACAAAGAGTAGACTGAAGTGACAGACTTTGTAAGTCAGAACTTCACCTTTGGCAATTTTGTTTTGAATTGTAAAGTAAAATGAACAGATCAGATTTTTTTTGAAGTGCATCCATATGTTTACTATTCATGCTTTATATTTTTAGAGTCAGTGAAGATAAAAAGTGGCACTCATATGAAAAGATTCACACCTTCCCTCCTCCTGACAGTCACTTGACTGACAACACTTTGAGCTAATATCACTCTCCCCATGATTTAAAAGTGCTGCCAATAAAATATTTCTTTCAAGGACAATTCAAACTCTTTTAAAAATCAAATCAAATATGATGTAGAATGCATATTTCATGAACCTGGGCCCACATTTTCAAAACTCATACTCCATTCAATATGCATAGTATTCTTCTGGGCCCCCAAATCTAAATATAAATCAACCTCAAGGGAAACTTGAGGAAATTTGAGAAAGTTGGAGTGTTCATAGAGGAAAAGGTAAATCACAAATAATGAGTGAGGAAATGGGAAAAGGAAATCAATGAATACATTGGGGGAATGACATCTTTGACCCTTACTCAGTACCTATTCTCCATTCAATAATGCAAAATTGATGCATACATTGAGAATTTCAATAATGTGTCATTTTTGTAAGGAATGTCCATTTCTGAAACCATTGTAATAGTATCTAGTTAACAATTGCAAGAACAGCAAAAGTTAACCTATTAATCATGTTATCTCTGAGCAAGGAACTTTGATCATTTGAAAGAAGTTTATGTGACTATAAAATCTGTGTTTAAAATCTGTTTTTACTGTGTGTTTGCATAAAACAATTGTTTCCATTTGTCCACTATGACACCCCTTGTGTGTGTAGGATTGTCTGCTTGAAGACACAGGCTGGTAGAATACTGGTGCAAGGAAAATATTTTTGTTGCCATCAGATGGATCTGCACCAATGTAAATGAATGAACCTTGGACCTTACAAAAATCTCAGAGTGATAGGCCATCATCATTCTAAGTGACCCAAACTTCAAAGAAAAGGTCAAAAAAGAGCCTCAAGAGATTGCTGATTAGAGATGTGCCAAATGAATTGATATGTCTTGTCTAGAGAAAACAACAGTAGATCAATACAGATGCTTGAAGGACTGCTGGGGTAGTAGATAACCAGAATTGCAAATTTCCGCAAGCAGTCAAATTGCTTTCACTTTAACATACCATTAACATACCCAGGTGAGAGTGGTACAAAATGGAATACAAACCTCACCAAGAACCAGAGGGAAACACCAGGGAGCACACAGATCTCTGATGGAGGGCAGTGCTGAGTCTCACAAAGCATGAGGCATCACCTTGTAAGAAAGCCTTAACAATAAAACTTTGTAAATCCAGCAGATGCTGTTGTATGTCACATTTTATTTCATTTTCAATATGTATTATGTTTCTTGGAAAATGAAATAAAATGCATTATTCAATTTTTTACATTTTGCTTTTACATATATATTTTTAATGTGACTCCTAAAAAATGTTACAGTATAGTTTACATTATAATTTTGTCACTAAGACTGCCTTTCAACCAACTTTTTTTTTCCTCATCAAGATTTACAAAATTTTACTCAATTTACAGGTTCATAATTTGCTGTTCTGCTAAAGATTGCTTGTTCACTTGGCGATGTATGCAAGTGTGGAGTTATTTTTATAATAGTCAAGAAAGAAATGTCCTGTTTTTCTAGCATCTTAAATGCAGCTAGATCTACAGCAATACTACATTCAAATTATCTTTTATCCTACCTGTTCATTTCCCTCCTAATTCTATTCCAAATAGAAATGAATTTGTCTCATTCAGTAACTGTGGGATATTAATGTACTTTCCCTTTAGTTGCTGTGTTTGTAGCGACTATGCAACAATAGAAGAGTGTCAAAGAATTTTTTTTAAAACAAATCACCCCAAACTAGGAACCAAAATACAAATGCTTTATCTCATTTTCCTTTTGTTGATAATTCTTCAAGTTTTAACTTCATGATCCAGAGCTTCATGTTTTCTGAACCATCAAGATACTATAGAAATAAACTTTTTCCCCTCAGACTCTTCACAAACAAGATTCTCAAAGGTAAAACCCAATAACCCAAATGACACAGGTAAAGTTGCCTAGCAACCATCTCCCTTCATCATCTAGGAGTTGCTAAGTTCATCATTTACAGCTAAATCACAGATCAATAATTAATACAGGACATTAGACCAAAGGAGAAAATGCTAGTGCAATACTCCATGGAGTAATATACTATCTGGATATTAAAAGGAAAAGAAATGGCAAATGATTTCTTTTTATTTACTTTTTATTATTGGAAACAAGGCCACAAGAGAGTTAAAAAACATCATTACCAAATTTATACATATTGTTAGACTAGAGCTCATCATCGGTACTCTGCTAATTTGAGTATACTGATATACCAAAGGGATCTTAAAATACACCTACTACACCACCATTTGTATTTGGAGAATGAGCAATAATGATTAAAGCAAACATAAGAAACAAAATCTAGCCAGGCATGGAGGCAAGTCCCTGTAGCCCAAGCACTCGAAGGCAAGAGGCTTGGGATCTCTTCAGTTCTCAGGTTCAGACTACCCTGAGCAACATAGTGAGAAATGGTTCAGGTTCAGACTACCCTGAGCAACATAGTGAGAAATGGCTCTCGAAAAAAGCATCCAGGCACCGTGGTGGGTGCTTGTAATCCCAGCTACCTCGGAGGCTGAGGCTGGGGATTGCTTGAGTCCACAGTACCAAGGGCAACATAGAGAGACCAAATTTCAAAAAAAGAAGAAAAGAAACAAACCTTTTTAGAAACACAAGTTCAGTTCAGTAAGCTCTTTATATGTGACCTGAGACAAACAGCATGGCTGTTATTAGAACGTTCAATTGAGGATAACAACCTGAATCTCGATATGCATGCTACAATAGAAGGAACACAAAATTTGGAAGATAAGCTGAGTCTCCAATTACTGCCTCTTTTTGACTATGTCATCTTGCACAATTTGCTTGTTGAGTCTGAGGTTTAACTTACACAGCAATAAAATGTGGATAGTACCCTTAAGCATTTGTTACCATGAACTAATCTATGCAAATAAAATTATCTTTTTGCAAATGTCAAATACTTGCTATATTTCCATTTTATAACTTTGAGATTTGAGTTTTCCTTTAGACGGTTGCTTTCTTTGCATTGTTAAAGCTATTAAGATTTCTTGAGAGAAATCCAGGTAAGCACTCCCAAGAGTGACATAAATATTTAATGTAACAAGGAACCTGAATTAGGTACTAGCTACCATTTTAGGAATCCCAGTTGAAACAAAAAATGAATGTGAATATGATACAGTATAATATATTATAAAATATCAAAATAAATGAGATTGAGTGTCTTTCTTCTGGAAATTAACAAAACTATCTTGTTAAAAATATTATTATGGTTCTCATTTATTATTTGATTAAACACACATCAAATATATTTAAAGAATATATTTTGCCTGGTAATAGCACATTAGAAAAAAAATTATTTCAGGATATAATTAGCAATATGATTTTAATGTGAAAACTGCATATAACATTTTACAAATTTACATTATACAGTAAATGAAAAAACTTCATTTGCATTTGATATATAAACATATTTTAACTCATAGTTTATATTTGCATACTGTTTGCAAAAGAAATAATTTGAGCAGATTCCAAACCAAATTCTTTTTAAAAACCAACCAGTCAAACACCTTCCTCTTTTTGAGATACAAACTCTTCCCAAGGTAGCAAAGATTGGTAGGTCCTAAAATTGGGCACACTTGCTAAGAGCTAAATATAAAATTCAGTATGACACTTCATAATGGGAAAATCAAAAGGAAAAAAAGATGGGAGAACCATATATGATCTTCAAAGATAGCAAATACATCTTGCTCAGTATTTGCCAACACTTAGAAATAAAGGTATTTTATTTTGAGTTTTACCTATCACAGTATTTTTCTTAAAGGTTTCTTCCTTTCAGAAAATTTTGGAGTTATTTTATCCCTTAAGTCTAGTAATGATAACAGTGATTGTAAACAGCCAATGGTGCCTTATGATAATCAAATAATCTTAAGAATACTGCTAACAACCTATTAACTTGAATGATAAATGAATAAGTTAGACAATACAACAGCATTTCCCTTTTAATGATACTGGAATTGAAGTACAGAAGTGACCAAAGTGATAAAACTTGTTAAGTGATGCTGACAGTATTTCCAACCTATTAATTAGTGACACTGAAAATGATCAGCAGTAGCAACAGATATTTTAAAAATACGTTCATCAGAACACATTATTTGCCTTTTAATTGTAATCTCAGAGCAAAACTTTTTCTTTTTTCTAAATAACATAATAAGCAGTTAAAGAAACTGATTTGGTTAGTTAGTGTTGAGGAATAAACCACTAAATGTAATGACTTTTTAAAAAATAATTTATTTATATATATTTCACATCAATTCAGTCCCTAGGGGTCACCCATCACCTCCCCTCCCCGCCTGCTCCAGCTGGTCCCCACTCTCTCCTTGTGCAGTTTCATTTGGTTGACAATATATTAGTGAAACCATTTGGTTTCTGTCCCTTTCTATCTGGCTCATTTCTGCTAGAATGATTTCTTCTAGGTACATCCAAGTTTCCATAAATTCATCAAATTTGTCATTTTTAATTGTTGAGTAATACTCCATTGTGTATATATACCACATCTTTTTCATCCACTCATCTGTTCTTGTGCAATTGGGTTGTTTCCATGTCCTTGCAATTATAAATAGTGTTGCAATAAATATCTGAGCACAGGTGTCCTTTTGTACCCACACTGAGGTCTCCTTTGGGTAGATTCCTAGAAGTGCGACTACTGGGTCAAATGGTAATTCCACATTCATTAGTTTGAGGGTCCTCCACACTGCTTTCCATAGTGGCTGGATGAGTTCACATTCCCACCAGCAGTGTAAGAGTTCCTTTCTCTCCACATCCAGGCCAGCACTTGTTGCCTGTTTTTTTTTTTTTTTTTTTTGATGTGGGCCATTCTTACTGGTGTAAGGTGGTATCTCATTGTGGTTTTGATTTGCATTTCTCTTATTGCTAGTGACATTGAGCAATTTTTCATGTGCCTGTTGGTCATTTGTATTTCCTCTTTGGAAAAGTGTCTTTTTAGTTCTTCTCCCCACTTTTTGATTGGGCATCTTGTTTTGTTTTTGTTTAGTTGTGTGAGTTCCTTGTAGATCTGTGTTATTAAGCCCTTATCACTCTTATGGAGGGCAATTTTTTTTTCCCATTTGGTTGGGCTTCTTTTAGTTTTTTCTTTTGTCTCTTTCACTGTACAGAAGCTTTCAGTTTGATGAAGTCCCATCTGTTTATGTTTTCCTTCAATTTTTTGCCTTCTACAGATGATTCCAGAATTTTACTTCATGGAGGGCTTTGCCCAAGTTTTCCTCTATGTACGTTATGGTTTCAGGTCTGATAGCTAAGTCTTTTATCCATTTTGAATTAATTTTTGTACATGGTGTGAGAGAGATGTCTTGGTCCATTTTTTTTGCATGTCTTAGTCCAGTTTTCCCAGCACCATTTGTTGAAGAGACTATCTTTATTCCAATGTAAGTTTTTCCCTCCTTTGTCAAAGATTAATTGACTATATGTGTGTGGCTTTATTTCCAGACTCTCAATTCTGTTCCATTGGTCTGTCGATTGTTGTAACAGTACCATGCTGTTTTAAGTATTATGGCTTTGTAGTATAGCTTGAAGTCTGGAATAGCTAGACCTCCATTCTCTCTTTTTTTTCGAGAGGAAGTTTTTTGATATTCAAGGTCTTTCATTATTCCTTTTGAATTTTTGTTCTATCTCCTTAAAGAATGTCATTGGAATTTTTAAGGGGATTGCATTGAATCTGTAGATTGCTTTTGGTAGGATGGCCATTTTGATGATGCTAATTCTTCCCATCCATGAGCAAGGAATGTCTTTCCATTTCCTTGTGTCTTCTTCTATCTCTTTTAATAGCGTTTTAAAGTTTTCTTTGTATAGTTCTTTTACGTGTTTTGTTAGGTTTATTCACAGTATTTAATTGTTTTTGGTGAGATGGTAAATGGGATGACTTTTTTAATTTCTTCTTCTTCTGCTTGGCTTTTTGCATATAGGAAGGTTACTGATTTCTGTGTGTTGATTTTGTAGCTGGCAACCTTACTGAACTGGTTTATTATTTCAAGAAGCTTTTCTGTGGATTTTTTGGGGTTCTATACATAAGAGTTCAGGACCAGATGGCTTTGCAAATGAATTCTACATGACATTCAAAGAGGAAATAACACCTATACCATTAAAACTCTTCCAAAAAATTGAGAAAGATGGGAAGCTCCCAAACACATTCTAAGAAGCAAACATCACATTCATACCAAAACCAAACACGGACAGCACCAAGAAAGAAAGCTATAGACCAATTTCTCTAATGAACACAGATGCAAAAAATTTAAACAAAATACTAGCAAATCGAATCCAACGATGCATAAAAAAGTATTATTCACCATGACCAAGTGGGATTTATCCCAGGGGAACAAGGATGGTTCAACATCCGGAAATCAATTAACATAATCCACCATATCAATAAGAAGAAAAACAAAAACCATATGATCATATCAATAGATGCAGAGAAAGCATTTGACAAAGTCCAGCACCCATTTATGATAAAAGCCCTTGAAAAACTGGGGATCAAAGGAACTTACCTCAACATAATAAAAGCCATCTATGACAAACCTACAGAAAACATCATCTTAAATGGGGAAAAACTAAAATCATTCCAGTTAAGATCTGGAACTAGGCAAGGATGCCCACTCTCTCCATTACTTTCTAACATTGTATTGGAAGTTCTAGCCAGGGCAACAAGGCAAGAGAACGATATAAAAGGGATTCAAATAGGAAAAGAGGAACTGAAACTATCATTATATGTGGATGATATGATTCTAAATGTAATGACTTAAAAGAACTTCAGCTTAATATTTTGGGGTGATTGTGGAAGATGGCTGAACATCACCAAGAGAAGTCACTGCCTGGTTAAAAACTCACTTCAGCTGACAGCCGAATGACCCGGAAATACTAAGAAGGCTTCACTGACTGTGTTTCATTTTGGTGGTTGTTTCACATTGCTGGTTTAACTTCTTCACAACATGGTGGTGACAGTAGTTCTTTTTCTTAGATAGTGTAAGAGGGAAGGAAATAAAAGTGGCTCACCCTTCTTCGGGTTTGAACTCCGAATTCTGAGCTCCCCGCATTTCTATTAGTCAAGACAAGTCACAAACCAAACCAAACCAAAGAACAGTCTCACTCTCTACTCTCCCTTTCTGGTAGCATCACATAAATTAGAAAATAATGAAGAAATAAAAGAATAAAGAGATCGATTAGAATAGCTTGTGTAGGCCGGGCACGGTTGGTGCATGCTTGTAAGCGACAGCTTATCAAGTCGCTGCAAGACTGGGGATCGAAGTTCTAGTTCTGCCCAGGGCAACACAATGAGACCAGACCTAGTCCCAAAAAATAGGTGGGCGTGGTGGCGCACACCTGTAATCCTAGCTACCTAGGAAGCTGAGGCTGGTGATTGCTTGAATTCGTGGCAACGGCAACGTGAGATTGCGGTTCCATGGGTGAAAAAAAAAAAAAGCGAGACACCTAGTGGAAAAAAGAAAAAAGAAAAAGAATAGCTTATGTAGAGGAACTTAGGCGAAGTTCTGCAGGAAAGAACTTTGGAGAACTTTGTAGGACTGCTTACAAGTCAATGAGACTGAAAGCAACAAAATACGTAAGGAAGTCGTTTAATAGCTAAGGATTTAAAATTGGCTTTTTTGTACAGAGCTTAGTTTTTAAAGACACAGTGAAGTAATAAAAAAGGAAAGTTAAGAAGCATTTACCTTCAACTCAGTAAGAAATGTTCAGTGTGTCCAGATATTTGATCTGTTTTAAACATGTACCTTTGTCTTGAAATGTGCTGACTTGAGTTTAAACAAGCAGGCCAGTGATACTGCCAAACTTTAGTTCTTGTAGTGCAGGATGCCTTAGAAATGTGTCATGTATAGAGAAAGGATTTAAGAAACCCTCAAAAATGAGCTAAGTAATGCAATTCTAAAAGAAATTCCATCCTGTTTTATAATATAAAAATTGAAGCTAACAAAATTGCAACTAAATAGCAATTATCTAGAAATTAATATTAGTTGAATTTATTACATGTATAGTTAGTGGTCTATTTCTTTGTTTAAATGGCCACGGATGCATCACTCTATCCCAGTACTTCCAAGACACTCACACACACTCTGCAATAGTCTAAATTTAAGGCAGTTACACCCATCATCAAATCCAGGACTTTTGATAGAAAGTGAAATGATTCCGTGAATTTGACACAATTCTTTATTTCTTATAGATTGAAAAATCAATTCTGTGATCTGAAACAACTGAGAACAAAGGAAAAAATTTTTGAAATGGAACTTAAATTTTTATGGTTTTCTTATGTAGAGATACATATGTATTGCTTTTTCTCTGATATAATTCTAAATTGTACTTATAGATATAAATAGCAACCAGCTAATAAAATACAAAATTTATGCTACTTTTACAAGTGAGGAGACTGAAAAACAGACCTGTTTGAGAAACTGGTGCAATGTTACTTTTATCAATGGCAAGACCAGGTTTTCAGTTCATAAATTTGGGCCCCCAAGCCCAAGTTCTTACAACAATAATAATGATACTTCAAAACTTAGTATCAGCTTCTTTTTAAAAAGGCATTGAATATGCTATCCATTTATTTAACAGAGACTTCTTGAGTTTATTCTCTCTTAGGTAGTATTCTGAGTGGCAATGCCACAGTGGCATACTAAAGACAGTTAAAATCTCTGATCTCCTGAAACACATGTTCTAGTTGAATAAGACAGGGAATAAAGAAATTCTTCTGCCACGTGCAATGAAATGAACGGGACAAAGGCGTTTTCTAAGTTAAATAAGTCATGGATAGTGACAGACTGGTACACAGCAAACACTGCATGAAACCACTTACAACTACTACATCATCAACACAGAAGCAGAGTTGAATAGTGGCTTCCAAGGATTTAGAAGAGGAGGAAATAGGGATTTAATAGGTATAAAGTTCAGTGATATATGATGATTAAGCTCTAGGGTCTAGTTTACAATAGTGTGCCTAAAGTTAACAATACTATAATGTACACTGAAAACTTAATGAAGAGGTAGACCTCATGTTAAATGTTCACACACATCATTTAGCAAGAAAAAGGAAAAAACTAAATAAATAAAATAAGCTAATTCTTTCATAGTAGGATAAACTTCACCTATATTGCCTGTAATTTGAAGATTATATTAATTGACCAAGAGGGATGTCTCTAATGAGGTGATAATTTAGCTGAGATGTAAATAATGAGAAGAAATCAAGCATGTGAAAATTTAGAAGCAGACTTCAGAGAAAAGGGGTAGTAGACAGAAAACCACTTAGAAAGAATGAACATAGTTTGTTCAAGGAATAAAAGGAAAATAAGTGTAGTGGGCAAGAAGAGGGTAAAGGGGATTATAATGAAAAGAGATTAGAGAAGAAGCAGGCAATAAACCATTGTGAGCCCTGAAAGCAATACTAAGAACAGCTGGATCTTATTTTAGTACATAGGTAAACCATTTAACCATTTAAGTAGAGGGAAAATATTTGAAGAAATTTGTTATTTTTTGACCTAATTAGTTTGAGGGCTAAAAGCCAAGAAGTCAGAAAAATCATCAATGTTAAGAGCACGGCATTTAACTCCCCCAGCTGCTTTTGTTGTCAAGAATTTTGACCTCATGGAATTTGGAGGAGTGGAGGAATGGAATGCACCAGAGATATATTGGCACCAGCACCCAAAGGTGCACTGACAAATGTGCCTGTCTAAAATTCAGAAAAATGCCAGTTCATATCATTAGGTTTGCTTTTCTCTTTTAGAAAGGATGTCTGGTGAACTGCTTGTACCCACTCTAAGAAGAGAAAACTTGGGCTCAAATCCGGTTCCACCACTTAGCAGTCTCAGTGTTTTAATCTTTAAAGTAGAATTATAGGAATATCTTTCCAAGATATCCTAACAAAGGTTTTGTAAATGTTTAAAATGGTACCTGACATGTAAAAACCCTGAATTAGAGGTTATAAAAAATAGTTTGAAACCAATCCAATTTTCATAACTAAAACAGTATCAAATCAAACCACTTTGTGGATATCTGTCCCCTCACCTGTAAGACCGATTCTGATTTTATTTCATGAATTCATTTTTGGATAAATTAACTTCTTCATCTACCTTCCCCTACTATACAGGAAAGCTTGATTATCATGTACAAAGAACTGTTTTGGTCTTTCAAAACTTTATTATCTACTATTCAAAATAAAAGAAAACATAGGCCTGTGTTCTCAGAGGTAAGATGAAACATCACTGTTTTTTTCAGCTTTATAATTCTTTATTTAATTGCTTTTGAAATATAACATGCAAACCTCAGTATTCTGTTAAATTAGTTTCCTTTATGTTTTCCATGCTTTTTCAGAGAAAATGATTAACTCACAAGATATGATCATTCAAAATTAAAAAGACAGGCAAAACATAGGTGGGGTTATCTATACTTTATTCAGAAGCATAAAAAGTGCTTCCCAAATTCATCGGCTCTAAATATAAAACAACTAATCTAATCAAGACTATGTTAAAAATAGCATTATTCTAGATGAATGTAAATTAAGCAATTAAAATGCAAAATAAAAATGAAGAAGCAATTCTGATATTATGCTAATGTTCACATATTTATACACTAGATTCTGAAATCTACATATTTTGTTGCTTCCTTCTGCCCTACCATTGCTGTTTTTGAACAAAGCTTAAGTAGCAACTTCCAAAGACTTTCAGAATGTATTACCTAGCTAGTAAAGATTAAAAAATTATATACTATGAACAGAGAACATGATTTTCTCTCTTAAATAAAAACTTGGTTCTTATGTTCTTAAAAACTGCCTACAGTTGCCTACCCTTGAAATTTAAGAGTGCAGCTGAGATAGAAATGGTGGATTGAAGGTTAATAGATGATCAGAAGGAAGAATTTAATTCTATATAAAAACAAAGAAGATGGACTAAACAGTTCAGTTTTTTATTAGAATGAATTTAAGCTCCAAGTGCTTTGAGGTTGACTTTGAAGGAAATAAATATTATTAGCTAGTATTTCTATATTATTTCAAGTTTACAGAGTAGTTTCCTGAACTTTCATCAATCCATCCTCACAATATTTATAGTATGATGCTTTTCTTTCAGTCTTATAGGTGAAACCATTTAAAGCTCAAGAGAAGTGAATGTAATTAGTAAGACAAACAAACATGGCAACTGATGGGACATAGATTTAAATGCAGTAATTATCTTTTAAATTCAATTTGGTCTACAGTGTTGCTAGCAAGTAAGAAAGTGTGCCCTCTTCTCCCTAGTTTGAGACCATTTCCATATGTTTATTTTTATTATTAAATTCTGCACAGGATAAGGAACTGAGTTTTATGATGAGTCTACTTTTCTAAATATAAATGAATTAATCCAAACCAAAAATTCCTGTGATTTTACCACATATCTAAGTAACTGATGCTACTTAGAAGTTCAAAGACAAGCTATAAAGGGGTCCCTCATCAGGATATTGGAAGACTGAGATTGAAGAGTCAGCCAAACTCAGTTCATGTCTGAAAATTCTGCATAAAAATCTACTTCTGAATTTTCTCTAGTTGTTAGGATTCTATTTCATGCATTGGTGAATTTGAGACCCTGGTAACTTTGCTGTGTATCAGTTGGGATCTCTTCCTGCTACTAGAAGCCATTGACTTTTCTTGCCCCCATGCCCCTTCTAAGTTTAGGCCAGAACACCCACACTGAGTTCTGTATCAGCTCAGATTCTTGACTTCTCAGGATGACACCCAGATCTGAGGGGTTCATGTGATTAGATCTCATGCACCCAAATCCTTATAATTAAGTTAAAGGATTTGGGAACTTAGTAACATCTCTGAGATCCCTTCTAAGTTAGTGTATTAAATATATAGCTGAGAGAAGGTGTGTATAACAAGGGCTGAGAATCCTGGAGCCACCTTAGACTCCTGCCTTCCATGAGGTTCCCCACCTCTCGTGCTTGGCGCATTGCCAATTAACACATCTAACAGCAGATGCTCTCAAAATTTCTACTAAACAAGTGTAATACACTGTATACATAGAGCAACATTAAATATGATTATGAGCATCCACTCCAATAATAGCCATGGAGTCAAGTAAAACAATGAAAGCTTGTGCTTTCATTTACATATTTTACAAATTTACATATATGGTAACAATCTAAATTTCAAGAGAAAGAGATTTAAATTACAATCACCTCAGAATTATGGGACTCCAAATCAGTAGTTTATTTTAAACAAATTGTAAATTTTCTAACTTTCATTTCTGCACTTATTCTCTAATTTGTATAATACAATACAGGGTGGTGGGCACTGATATTTCCTCTCTCACAGGATTTTGACATTGACTTAAATTTATAGGAGTCACTTTAAAATAGGGTCTCTCATACTGTACAAGTGCTGTGTAAGAGTTGGCTAGTATCACACACTTTATTAAGGTTTTTCTTTCTATAAATCATAAGTACCCTCTTGACTACCCAGTAACAAGTTGCCAGATTTAGAATTCAAAGTGTTTGATCTCAATACATAGAAGATTAGCTTTTGGGCTTGAGCTAAATTTCTGCTGGAACCTGCTCCAGGTTTGGGTGAGAGCTGCTAGTGACATTGCTTTTGTAGCTCTGAGAAATGGTGCTCCATGTCTGAATAATTTACAGAAAAAAAAAAGTATTAGTAAAATAAAAGAGAAAAAGAAGTTAGAAACTACACATCTTAGTTCCAAATACTCACATAGAAGAACCTTATTAAATAATTCATCTATGCAGATCTTTGAAATGAGTCATTTTTTTTCCTTCTGGATATTCTAAAATAAAAAAGAGCTTTGTCTGTCCTAAAAGATAATATGCAGGTTTCAAACAGTTTTTCGAGTTAACATTGTGCATAATTGGTGTTGCTGTTCCCTTCATTGCTGGGACAGGTTTATTAACACACAGTCACAAAGATTACCATAGCTCACTTTTAATCTCAAAAGTATTATTTATAGTTTAATATATTTTACTTTATCTCATGGTTTATGAAAATTAAATCATTCTTATTTTTGTAATTCATTTAAGTTCTGATTTAACAATGTGCTTTTACTTCTCTTTTCCCTTTACCTTCCTGAAGAAAAGGACTAGAATTTCAAAAATCAAATATAATCACCTCCATAACTTCAAAGGTAAAGCCACCTTTGATGTTTTTGATGTTTTTGAAGCATTTTGATGTTTTTTTGTTTGTTTGTTTGTTTGTTTTTCCCCTGAATGCAAGTAAGCTCCCACAGTTAATGAAAGTAAATCTGGGTGAATAGGTGAGGGGAACGACAAGGCTAGTTAGAAATTTTGTTTGCACGAAGGTGTCTAAAACTGATCTAACATGAGGAAATAATAATTTAAAAACACTGCCTTTAGTCCGGGCACTGTGGCTCGTGCCTGTAAGCTTCGGCCTATGAAGCAGCCGGGGCTAGGGATCGCGGTTCGAGTCCCACTGGGGCCCGTAGCGAGACCCCCAAAAAATAGTTGGGCGTAGTTCCAAAAAAAATAGCTGGGCGTAGTGGCGCACGCCTGTAATCCCAGCTACCTGGAAAGCTGAGACTGGGGATTGCTTGAGTCTGTGGTACCCTGGGCAAGGAGAGCCTGTGGTTCCACGGGCAAAAAATAGCGAGACCTAGTCTCAAAAATAAAATAAAATAAAATAAAATAACAACACTGCCTTTAAATCTTAAAAACAAACAAAAAAAAAAAACAACAAAAAAAAAACCCATGTTCTGCTCTGACTAAAGGGGAAGAATAACGATCAATGAATAATCAAATGGAATTTTCTTTATATTGTATTCAGTGTTTAGAATTCATTTATCTGTATACACCCAACATAAGAAATACACTCAGGTGTAAAAAAAAATCTGTACATGGGGGACCCCCAGGGACCTCAATGATGTGATTGAAGTGATATATATGTGTATAAATTAAAACTAATTTTTTTTAAAAAAAAATCTGTGCACTTTTCCAGTACAGACACTTTTTTATTAAATATAGTATTTTATGGAATATTTTTGCCCATCAGATAATACACCTATATTACAAGGACAAAAATTACACATTAAGACTATATACGTATTTTTTAGTTGCCACAAAAGGGATAAATTGAACCAAAATGATTTCTTTGTCCTATTTTTCTGTTTTCATCTAGAAAATCATGTTTCAAAGTATTAGAATAGGTGTTTGAATTAATTCTAGGAATTGTATGTAGTAGTTATATTCAAATAATTCAAATGAAGTAATATAAAGAATGGAATTTTGTTTAAAGAGATCAAAATTGCCATTTTCTCTTATAGAACTAATTTAATGACTCCTGTGATGTCATTCTAAAAATGATAGACTAAATGTGGTTCTTTCCTTCCAAATCACTTAACATTGTGCTGTTTTCTTTGTCCAATAACCTTCCAAAGAGAAAATTGCTTGTCTAATCACAACATCCAAATTTAATTAGATAAACTCCAATTTATAATAAAGATAATATTAAAAGAAAAGCAGGTGAAAATTACTGAATTCTTACAACTTGAAATTAAATATCACTTCTTATCAAAATCTGACCTTTAAAAGCCATTATTATCCAATTCTTGAGTTAATATTTTTGTACCTGATTATGTGACCTTCTTGTAGCTTTTACTTGAAGCATGTTGGGGAAGGTCATTAAAAAGATGAACTAAATGATATAAATAGCAACCAAGCTAAGGTAGAAAAAACAAGATTAAAATGAAAGCATCATTTTTTTCTATAAATCATATTTTAATGTAGCTCATATTTTTGAGAAGTTACTGTTTTCTCAAATGAAAGAAGTAATTATTTCTTAAAGTATAAAGTAACTGTGTTATGGAAAATATATGTTAGAGTCAAAATCAAAAATATTTAAGACAATTTTTTTTTTTACTGTAGAGTGCAGTTTTCCTTTTAGAAAGAATGATGCAAAAACAAATCAATTTCCTACCAAGCTACAGTTTTTCCTTTCCATCTTGGAGTAATCCATGGAGTAGCTCTAAGAAAAGGAATCTTTAATTTGATGTTCTTAAATTCAACAACTAAGAACAAGTACGAGGCAACCAAAAGAAAACAAAAGTTAACAAAGTAAAAAATGATGGATCTGGTGACATGTATCTGGTAAGTAGAATAATCAAGAGGTTCTGAATAACACATTGATGGACATTATAAGGTTCAAAGAGAAAAGTGAGTAAGAAAAGATTTAACATTCTGATCTAATTGTTTCATATATTTCATTTCTTTCTAAATAAACAACTTGTTTTGAGTTCAAATATATTTTAAAAGAGAAGATGCTCATTAATAGGTTAATGATGTCATATAGATGGTCTTAAGAAGAATGAAAGACAGAAAAGCTAAGAAAAAGATAATATAATCTGTCTGTAACCAAAACTTAGAAACCAAAAAACTAGAAAGAGAAGACATAATTGTCAATATAATGAAGCACATACCAGCATCTAAGGGAAAAAGCATCTATGGTGGTGTCTCATGGGAAAGTCCAAACTGGTGTTTGAATTTGACAATTTGTGAAATAGATAAATAATATCTAAATCATGACTTGATTTCAATTACTGAAATCTCTAACACAAACTATTTTTTTTAAAAAATAGTCTATCATTAATATCAGAGAAATGTTCATGATAACTTAATTTTATGGAACAAAAAAGGAAATTTACATGCAAATTGAACAAAAAAATATGCTTTGGTAAGCCACTGCAGTATTATTTTTAGCAGCAGAAATTTTGGACAACCAATCAACACAGTCTAAATGCAATATATTCCTTGCTCGCATATTTAGATAAATAAAAAAAAAAAAAACTTGTGAAGGTGAGAAGGTCTAGTAAAGAACATTTAGTAATATATAATTAATTTTTAATGAGGTAGGATATTTTTCCTCTTTTAAAAATCATTACCATTGCTTTGATTAAGGTCAGAATGCACAGATAACCATCATTCTTTACAGGAAATTTATTCCAGTAGTAAAAACTTGTTTAAATGTCTTTATATTATAGTAACATATATTAATATCAACTTTCTTTGTTTATAATGAGATGCCAAAGACCAAAAATAAATCTCATACACTTTTGTATCAGACACCCAACAATTACTATGTTGAGGTTATTCTGGGGATTCATCCTGAGAGATGCCTCAAGTTAAAGTCACCTCCCACTTCACAAATTACTGGCATTGCAGCATTGATTTTGAATTCCTTGGTTTCCTAATGTTCTAGAGGGTATCATCATCATCATCATCATCATCAAAATAATAGTAATAATAATAATAATAATACAGGACTTTTGCCCAGAACAGAGAAAATACTCAATTAGTTTGAAAGCAACTTAAAACAAGTTCTGCATATTAAACCCAGAACAGAGAAAATACTCAATTAGTTTGAAAGCAACTTAAAACAAGTTCTACATATTAAACCTCATTGTTCACTCATCTCCAACACAGACCCCCAAAAGTCCACTCTTACCATCTCTTGGAATTATGAGATCTAGAACAGAAGCAGGGCAGAGAAAATGGCCTGAATCTGGTATCTTGTGTAACTCCCAACTTCTTGTCAGAAGTGGATATTCTGACATTGTGGAAGTAACACTGAATTGAAAGAAAGAAAGAAAGAAAGACAGAAAGAAAGAAAGAAAGAAAGAAAGAAAGAAAGAAAGAAAGAAAGAAAGAAAGAAAGAAAGAAAGAAAGAAAGAAAGAAAGAAAGAAAGAAAGAAAGAAAGAAAGAAAGAAAGAAAGAAAGAAAGAAAGAAAGAAAGAAAGAAAGAAAGAAATAGTCTTTTTGTAGCTCATTCTCCAGTTCAAAGACAAAGGCAAACATCCAACAAGTTTACCAAGCACAGACAGTAACTGGGGGTTTGAAGGAGTAAGAGGGGTTTCGAAGGACAGGGCTCACATACATTTACTCACAAAGGATCAACACCAGGGTAATGAGTACCCCCACTGGAGCAGCATACCTGCCTCTAGCCTTTATCTGTTTCTTCACTATTCCTCTTGTACACAGAAGAGAACATGCAGATGTTTGGAAGGGGTTCTGGCAAGATACACCTAAAACTTTATCAACTTCCTTTCTGAGTTTTGAAGTTTAGCTAATAGAACCCTCATTCCCAAGGCCTATGAAAAGCATGCAAGATGTAATTTATCTTGGGAACAGCTGATGGTTTCAATTGCAAAATCCACCTGGTCCACTTGCATATAAAATAGCCAACTACGATTTTACCCAGTCTGCCATTCATAAATGTTAAATAAATGTCACCAACAATCAATACTGTAGAGAAGAGATGATCAATTCTTACTGAGCAGTCAGAGAAGGCTTTATATGGGAGATGAGGCAATTGAAAGGCCTTGAGACACAAATAGAATTGATTTAAGCATAGGCAGGTGAAAAAATCATTAGAACTATGAAAACTAAAAAGAGCAAAAATATGAAAGTAAGAATCCTAACTATAAAGTAACGATCCAAGCAGCTACAGAGAAGCCATTAAGAAAAATGTTGCCAGTCTTTGTGAAGAAATAATCATATTCTACAATCATACATGAAATAGAGTTCATTAAAATTGCATCTTCAGTCCAGTAGAAACACAAAGAAAATGTTTTCTTCCCCTCAGTGGTATATAGAAAAAAGTTCTGTGATTAATGAAGCAGAAGAAAGGAATATAAAGTCAAGTATCCCTGTAATAAGCTTACTTGGATACATTGACTATGAAAGCTATCAATCTTTTTGATGGGTGGGATTTGTAGCTTCAGTTCCCTAAAATTTGCTAAAAACCAGAGAAACTCTGGACATCCCAAGTGAGCTCCACATAGTCATTAAGTTAAAAAAAATAATAACAAGTGTTGTCCTTGTATGGTCATAATAGTCATATGGATTGCAAAATAAAATCCTGGTGTTGCATTAACCCTGTTATCTCCATTTTCAAACTGTTCGCAAACAGTGGGCTGGATGATATGATTTTTATATTGTTCCCATGTTTGTATTGGATTGTTGTCTAGGGATGTCATAGAAGAAATTTCAGTGACACAGGCAAGCAAGCAAAAAGAGGCAAATTTATTTAGAAGAACAGCTATGAGAAGATTGATATAACAGTATAAAGGAGAGGAAACAACATAATAGGCATCCTTGACCTGAGAGTCAGATAGAAGCAAGAAAGTTCAAAGTAGTGTTATACCTTAGGGATTTTTTTCTTTCCCATTAGTCTCCTTGTGATTGGGTGATGCCACTGTGCCAAGATTCAGTGTCAGTTTGCAACTCTTAAAATTGATCTTGTCTCTTCCCTTCCCGAGAATGCCCTGTTAACTCTACTTCTTTCTTATACCAAAAGTGCCCGTTTATGACACTAGTATTATAGAACAGAACTAGTTATTCTCCTTTGGAATTTCCTTACTTTGTCCCCATTTTCCAGGTCTCCAAGCCTTCTTCTCTGCTGCCAGGTCTTGGTATTCAGTGCAATTGTATTGAAATAGGCATAATAATTACTCCCACAATTATACTACATATTCAAAATGTAGTGAAAATTTTCTTTCACACATAAAGCACAGTAGAATACTAATCAGTGTACATGAAAGATAAACTCATTTTATTTACAGCAACATGAAAGAAACTGGAAGGATTATGCTAAGCAAAATAGGTCTAAAGGGGAAAGATAAATAATAGATGGTGCGACTTATACATAAAATATAGAGAAACCAAACTAAGGGTCAGATAAATCAAACTTTGAAACTAGTCTTGAGCTGCTGATAAAACTGAAATGTTAGGAGCAGTTGGGGCTGGAGGAAGGGGTGGGAACAAAGAGGAAAAGGGATGCAATGGACTATGGTAGGGGACTAAGAATGATGTGATGGTGAGTCCACTACTGTGACAATATTAGAAGGGAAGGTCCTATATTTTCAGAATGACAGCAATAACACAAGTTTGTGTTTTCACCATTAAAAAAAGGAAAATAAATAAATTTCTAAGGTTCAGAATAGGACATGTTATTTATCTCAAAAAGAGAGAAACCTGTCTCATTAAACATCCAAAAACTTTTCCATAACAGCTAAAACTTTCAAGATAGAATAATTACTCAGACCCATTTAAATTATATATTCATTAAACATTGATTCATCCCTAAAAGGGATCTTCTATGTCACTGCACTCACTATATCTTCCCCAGCTCAAAAGATAGAGGTCTGCATATATTAACAAAACATCCCACCAAAACTTACTTTTCAATCTGAATGTAAATATTATTATTTAACATTTACATATTAAGTATTCCAATTTTTCTCTTAAATACACACCTGTAACAAAAAAAATCTTTGCATATAAATTCTTACAAATACTATAATTCGCATTTATTGAATATTTGTACTAAGTCAGATACTTTGCACAAGGAAGCATGGTCACTCTTCATTAAACTGAAATCCTAAGATGACTGAAGTATTGTTTACTTGAATTCCATTTTTTTTGATGAAAGTAAAGACATCCAATTTAAAATTCTAGTAATAGCCCTGTCCCTCCAATCCATTTCTTAGAGAAAATTTAAGATTTATTCTACTATATTATTAAATGTCTAATATATGAAAATTATCTGGTGTTCAAGAACCATAAATCTTACAACCAACAGCATAAAGAGATCCATGAATAAGTTTTGAGCAGGACAGAAACTATAAAGTTATGTGGAGAAGTGTAGGCGGATATGTATGCTTTACTGAGCCTGGGGTTCATGTTTTCAACCATCTTTTTCAAAGCTTAGTGATAACTCAAAGAATTACCCCCACTATCTCAGAGGAAATAAAACAAAGCAACCTGCCTTTTGATAAGGTCACTTAGATACCCAGCTTAGGTAAATCATCTGTCTAAATGTTTCCCAGAGAACACATGGAATCTCAAACTTTCCATGTGTAGGAGTTTCAAACTCTAGCAAGCTAAGTGTCAGTATTCTAAATTCATATTCTAAAGGGGAGGATACCAGAACCTGGGTCCAGCCATTTGTCTCTAGAGATCCCTCAACCAGGTAAGTAGATACAACTCACTCACCATCCACATTTCTGAAAATATTGTTTTAAAAATAAAACCTCTGACATCAGAAGACATAATGTCTCTTTTTTCAACCTTTGTGTCAGAAACCAATTCAAGGTCAAGTTATTTACTGAAAATTCAATGTTAAAGAAATGTTGAAGGCAATTGTCTATCATGCTTGTTCTTTAAAATGTGTGCAAGAGAGAGAGCAAGAGCGAGAGAGAGGAAGAGAGAGAGAGAGAGAGATAATGTGTATAGTTCCTAGGGGGAGAGAAAAGAAGCACATTATGTTTAAAATCTTCCTATTAAATTGGAACTATTTTTTTCCATGTTTACTTAGTAGGTTGTTCTCTAAGTGGGTCAATAATTCTTCAGAGACCACTTCTGGAGGGTTAGTATATAATTTCAAACTATATCCTTGGGGAATGAATAGGGAGCAATTAGGTAAAGCTTAAAACTAAACTACCTAGATTCAAATTCCAGTTTTATGTCTATTAAACATTCTGTTTCTGTTCTTCCTGACTCTAAGTCTAAGTGAACAGAGAACTTCAATAGCAATAGTATGAAGCTTAGCATAGAAATATGCAAATCTCTTTTGAAGTACATCAATTACTCTTATTGTTTGGGGTATCTTACTAGAGATTAAACCCTCAGCTTAAAGCATTGTTTGGAGATACTTCAAATAAATAGAATGTTATACATGAAGAACAGTTGTGGACACATTTTTTGAGTAGCTTGCCAATTCTATTATGCAGTACTTCAATAAATGAAGCATTTAGAAGGAAATTGACAATTTGTTCTATTGTTTCTTGAAAGGAAAATTATTCTTAAGCATTCCTCTACTTCACAATCATGTGAAAAGTGAAACTACATATAAAACACCTATTGTTTAAAACACTTTGCTAGCTCTCTTTAGTCCTACTGGAAAGTGTCTAAACTCTAAACCTGCTATAATACTATAGTTCCTATTAGTAGTTGAGAGGCAAGCAAATCATCTCAGACTGCCTCACAAGGGAGGCAGTCTTTAAACCCACCACTACCAGGGCTGTCCACCCATGTCTCACAGCAATGCAAGACCACGTTAATGGAAGCAGGACTTATCAATGAGAGGGTAAGGAACAAGGAACCAGGAGTCTTCAGTATCACCCGGTCTCCAGACATCTCACCCCAGTCCAGTCAACACCAAATTCAGATTTCCAACAAACCCCATCTTGTCAGGAACATCCTTTACTAAAACTTCTTTCCAACAAACTGCCCTCTCAGGGACAGCTGTAACAAAGTCCAGGTTGCCAAGAGCTTGCAGCTTTTATTCTCTGCCTAGCTGTGACCTGGGGCAGGCCCTGAAATGGTGCCTGCTCCTTCCCCTTCCTTTCTGATCTGAGTATGTATGTCTCCTTCTTCCTGCATGCACTATTATGAACTTTCTCATCCCATGTACTTGTATTGTTCTCATGCTTATGTTCTCTTTTTGGAAGGCTTCACCCCTCACTGCATGTGCTTTGCCAAGTCTCCACTCACAGTGGTGTCTTCCTACTCTAACTGCCTCTTATTACAAAGATGGGGCCACAGCCCTCCCAATTCAGCCTTATCACCCTCTTATATTCTCACACTTTGTAAGGTTCCAAAGTGTTAACACCTTTTCAAAAGGAAGAGGAGTCTGAGTCATGAAGGATAAGGGGTGACCCAGCTTATTCTCAGGATGCCTGGATTTATCTCATTCCATGAACAACAAGATCTCTGAGCTTTCTCCCAGGGCCTGAAATGACCTTTTACTAAGCATCCTTCTCATAAAGAGTGTGTCATAGATGAATGTTTCTCTACTTCTAACTAAAATCCAGGAGGTTTCTCAAGGAATATAGTGTAGTTATGGGTGGGGAGATTACACGCATGAGCAATGGGCCATAGTGATACAAGTGGAATCAGGTACAGAAAGACAAGAAGCGTATACTGTAAAGAAGCTCTTTTCTTGTTAGACTGTTCTGTTGAAGTCTGGGAACACTATTGTTTTAGCTAAGAGTCTCATGTGCTAGGCCATGGTGAGAATGTCTATGTTATGTAGGAAGCGACATATTTATGGGACAGTTTGAGTTAGAGTTTTTAAAATTTGAGATACATGACATATGTGTCCCCATGTGTGCTCTTACCCTGGGACCTGACCAAACTCTGACTTTCTTGCCAGAACCATTTCTTTTCAACATGATAACATTTGCTTAATGTGAGACTGAACTAAACTAAACACAATTTCTCCAACAGTATTCCTTTCACAATGTTCTGCCTATGTCTTGGCCATCAGGGGTGGTGTCTACAATTTTCTCCAGACTCCATTCCACACAAATAGGCAAATACATCATTGCAGAGGTAGTAGGAACATACTTCTGTGACTTCTGTGGCTAATGTCTCAGGACTCCTGCTTTCAATCTCTGAGGTGCACTTAAGTGTTTCTTTCTGTGTTACCGATTATGTAGTAATTGTGTCTACTAGAATTAATTGTAGTTGTTTTTTGTTGAAGATAGGTATATGCTTTGATATGATTATCTAATACGAAATTTATCTAAAATATTTGTTTATTCAAGGACTCCATTAAAATGTCTGGTAAAAAATAAGGTTCACTAAAATCAGGTCCTTACTATAGTCAGGGATTACAGGGGTCATGTGGAAGTAGCACTAATAACACAACAGCTTAAATCATGGGTGATAATTATTTAAGGCAGAACACAAGTAAAATCAGAGCTGAATATAATAATGAAGTCTAATACTAAGTATAATCACACCTTTGTTTTTATATCCTAGGTTTATGAGCATTGGAATTTATGTTCCAAACATAGTTCCTATTAATTAGTAAATCTTATAAAACAGAGAATTACATTGTTCATTATTGGAGTGGAGAAAATAATAATTGTATAGTGTTGTATCAAAAGCAGACATATCTGTTTATCTTTCTATCTATCTTCTTTCAGTTATCCAATATTGCCATTTCTTCATTATATTTTACCATCCATGGAATTCAAAATCACTATTTTAAACAAATAGGTCATTATTCCTTCCATAAGAAACCTCAGACATTTATGTCATTTTGAGCATTCAATATTCTCCTGTTGTTGAAAATTAAGTATATATTATGCAGCCCTTGAAATAATTTATGAGAATGTTATGTTATTATTATACTTTTTAGATCTTAAAGTACAAATTAAAGTTCCTGGTATGAACTGATTTTATCAACATGTGCTAGTAGGAGCATGAGAGCTGCAACTCAGAATTTTTCATATTCTAAAACCCATTCTTCTAGCCACTAACCATTATTCTTGGCAATTTTTCAAGACCTGTCTTCCTTCTTTCTAGACTCTTCATTTGTCACATCAATGAAAACTCTGCTTGCTGCTGGTAAGATGGGTTGGAGAGATGAAAGACAAGTGAATTTGGGGGCACAATCTAAAATCTAAGTCTAAAAGAGTACATGCCAAATAGATTATATTTTGTTATTTCATTTCAATCCTTTTCTCATCAAAATTCTTAAACCTTAATGGATGGTTAATGTCTATGAAGTTTTGTGTCCTCTTTTTTTCTTCTTTCTTTTTCTTTCCCTCATCCCATCTATACCTTTCTCTCACAATGTTTAAAAATGCTCCCATAATATTTGAGAATAAAGTTTTTATCCCATAAGAATGATTGAAATTTTCACTGTGATACCCATGGTTTTGCACACCGGGTGAATGGTAAGGCACCTTTGAAAATTATTTTACACAGGTTGGGAAGCATAGAATTTAAATAGTTCAAAGTTTATCTGTGGAATAAATTCACTTGAAAGCTAGGTTAGAAATACTTTGATTTTTCATAAAATTGCTTTAAGAACTATAAGCTTCTCATGAAAAATTACTGTGGAATATTCATTGAAATATTAATGTGTTTGTTGAAAATAAATTCCACTATAATATTTGGTACCCTTTTAAAATCAACCCTATAAAAGGTGAATTTTCTTCAGGTTCTCAGAAAAACTAGTCCTCTTAGCTTAAAAAAAGCCACTGATGAAATATATCTTTGCTCATTGAATAACATTTGACATGCTCTTGATAAGCAGACCTTATCCAGTTTTTAAATTCTACATGAAATATTACTTCTTTTACTTTGATTTAGTTATAGGAAAATATTCCCTTAAATCATTTAAAATGGTTTTCTAATTAAGAAAAAAATGTATAAAAGTGAAATAAAGAAATGACTAAATCTATTCAACATATGAATTATTTATATGTACACAATAACATTAAAATTTTCCTTGAAGTCAAAACCAATGTCCATTTTTCTTTCACATTCAACCCAAAGCCTCAGAGAATGTTATTTTACAAGTAGATATTCAAAAGTCACTTTTAAAATTTGAGTGTTTGATTACAATTGAAAATGCAAATAAAAATGCCAGTACTCAAGTTGTAAGTCTGCTACAGAAAGGTTACACCAACAGGAAATAATATATTAATATTGACCACTATTTTCTTTAAACGTCAATAGAATTGTGAAAGAAGACAGAGATCTATACTTAATACTAATGAAAACTGAATTTCTGCAAATGCCATGCCTATTTGTATAATCAGATTCCGTCTGCCCATAATTGTCTGACACTTTAAAATGGAACACTCTTACACTGCTGGTGGGAATGTAAACTTGTCCAACCACTGTGGAAAGCTGTATGGAGGACCCTCAAGTTAATTAAAATGGAACTACCATTTGACCCAGCAATTGCTCTCTTGGGAATCTACCCAAGAGATCTCACTGTGGGTACAAAGGGACACCTGTGCTCAGATGTTTACTGCAGCACTATTTGTAATTGCAGGACTTGGAAGCAATCTAAATGCACCAAAACAGATGACCAGATGAAAAAAAATGTGGTATATAACACTATGGAACATTACTCATCAATTAAAAAATGACAAATTTGATGATTTTATAACATTGATGTTCTTAGAAGAAATCATATTAGCAGAAACAAGTCAAAATGAAAAAGACAGAAACCAAATGGTTTCACTAATATATGGGATATAGGGAAAAAATAAGCAAAAGCCATTAGGAAAAGTGAAAACAAGCTATGCACCAAACTGAAGCACACAACTTCAGGCAGGGGATGGGGGGGGGGGGGGGGGTAAATCCCTGGGATTACAATGATGTGAAATTTATATATAAATAAATTTTAAAAAATAAATAAAAACAAAAAAATGGATATAGTTTAGTTTTTGTGATTAGAAGTAGGCACAGAATGTCTGCTTTATTCTATTTCAGAAGGTCATTGCACTTTAAAATACCATATATGATTTTAAAAGCTAAATAAAAAAATTCATTATATATGCTTTTCACTCCCAAGCTATTAAACTGGGTTGTTGTGCTCACTAGTTCATACATGTGAAATCTATGAAAGACCCTGTGAAAGCCTCAAATATCTCCTTGCTCTACAGATTTCAATCAACAAGAATTGTGCTTCAAGCCTGTCTGTTAACAGCTCTGATTTTTGTCATTTGTTAAATTGTGTTACAGTAAACCTTAAAACCTCTGTTGCAAGTGTGAAGTCATTTAAAGAACAAATAAAAGAGAAATAAAAGCATAATGATAGTCTGTCATAAGTATGTTTTGCTTTGTGTTCACAATAAAATGTCTTTTCTGCTTTCTTCGGAAGGCTGAAAAACAAAGGTTTAACCAAACAAGACATGAGTTCATCGTAGCACTACTTATAAGAGAAGGTCTCAAGAGGTTATCATACATTTCAATTTTCATTTTGAAGTGAAGCTAATTTTAAACTGTGAAATATTTTAACTGCTGTTTTTTTTAAACTTCCATAGAAGAAATTATTTTCTCTATCAAATTAAACGTTATTCATCTCCTTTCTAATCATCAGTTTCATGTTTTAAAAGAACATTATGTTAAACATAATCAACTTTTTTGACACACTCAGATCGTTATTTTTCACAAATAAGCCTCACATGGCAAAAAACATATGAATATCAAATGTGCACTTTTTAATCCACCCTGAAACTTTCACATTTGTAAAAGAAAAAGCAAAAGAATATATGTGGTAAGGAAAATTCCAGCTAAACCGTATTCCAAACTGATTAAGATACAAACTATAGGACTAGATATTGGAAGATCATATATACTTTAGTTCTTAAACTCCTGATAGGTAGATGTCTTAATATCATTATTTTACAGTTAAGGAAATTGTCCTTCTAGGTGCAAATAAGTTTGCTCACAGTGGCATTGCCACTAAATTTCAGGATGGACATTAGAATCCTGGAGACCTGACTTTAAAGAGACATGCTGCCCCCACTAGACAGCTATTTTCAACCATTATGTAGTGAGTGAAACTATTGACATGAATCTTAAAGATGAAATCATATCCTTTTGATCAAAATGAGAATTATTCCATTGGAAAAAGACAACTATTTCAAAGCAATACAAAGATCCATAAATGCTTTTTTTTAAAGAATCAATACTTTGCCATTTAGTTTTAAATAATTAAAAAATTAAGATATAGTGATTACAGGGGTATTTTTTTTTAATCATAAAAGAAAATTTCAGAATACTACCCATGCTTGGGAAATTTCTATATTTTAAAACCATAAAACTAGAATAAAAATTGATGCCCTGATAATTTTTACCATTATTGTTTTTATCTGGAAATATGCTTCATATGTGAGAAGATAATATCCTTCGTTTCTCAGGGACACATTTATGTTCTCATCTTTAATATTATACCATTTTCACTATTATATTAAAAGTGTTCTTTTGCTTTAACCTCAATTAATGAAAAATATGCTCATCTTCTCATCCTGAAAGAAGTAGTACCCACTTTCCTTCAGTATGTGGTAGATAGTGAAGGGATTCCAATAAAAATATGATTTATGAAATATGCTCAAATTTTTATTTTGGAGATTGCTAAAAATGCTTGCTATAAAAACCATTTAAAAATCACAACAAGGTTCAGCAATGAAAAGTTTTCTAATTCAGAGACTAAATGCTAAAAATATTTAGGGGTTTTTGCTAAAAACTGTAAACTATGCCTTGTTATCACACAGAGAGTTGGCCATCTCTTCCCTCCTATCTTTAGGACAATGAACCATGGCCAATTAAAGCTGGATGGGGTGGGGGTGGAGTGAGAGAACTCAGAAAGTGACTTTTGGTTTTGAACTATTCTTTGGTGACAGTAGGACTATACAGGAAAAGGATAAAATTAAGCTTTCAACCTTTTAATCTTCCAAATAGATTTTGAATGTCAAATAGATCATATAAAGAAAATATTAAAATATTCAGAAAAATAAATATTAAAAATACACATCTACCAAGGAAAACTAAATTCCCTTGTCCCAGTTTACCTTCTTAAAAAATTAGGAGTCTTAATTTTTTGAAAATAAATGATACTGTGAATTAACTAAAGTTCTATCCAAAACCATATATGCAGACAAAAATGTTCAATCTAAATTGTGACATAGTAGAATATATTTTTGAAAATCGGAAAATCTTAGATTTGAATATTATTAAATCATCTAATCAAACTTTAATTTCAGAATAAATTAACCTCTAATTACTATAATTTTGTTTTTTTTCTGAACTGTCTCAGAGCAACCTCATCGACATGGGCATATATGTCCCTTCTGTCATTCTATTTTTATTTCTTCTCCCAGTAGCTTATATGGACTCCTGTGCATATTAGAAAACATTTTCCCTTCTGAATAAATGAATTAGAAAAGCCATACACTCAAGCACATATCAATTGGTTTCTGAAGAACAGTTTTCACTCTAAGGGAAAAACCCACTCCCATTCTTGGCTGATACAAACCAGCCTGTAGGCACATGCCTGGTCATAAGTGCAATAACAAAATTCAACTCCATTAGCAAATTTGTACAGTGTGCAAGATGCACCACCGTCCAATATTACTGTGTTCCCATTGTTGACTGTTAATCCGATGTCTTCTAATTTTGTTTTATAAGAAACTATATACCAGTGGTGAATTTGTCCTCAGATTTTGTTCCCTTTTTCTCAATTTTCATAGTTTTGAGTGGTTATGCTACTATGAATCTACTGTGCTACTATGCTATACATAAATAAATCATTGATATTGCAGTGTGTATAATCTGCTAAAGAAAAATAAAATAAAATGTATGCAGCAAAATAAATTCACTTTACTGTAATGAAATTTAGTTTGAAATCAATGACATTATTTTGGCCAAATGTGTGTTATCATCTTATTTATATATCTCAGTTCAATTAATTTTTAAACATATCAAGGTCATGCATCTAGCTTATATAGTCAATTCTTATTCTTAAAGTTATTCTCTTGTTTGTGTTCAAGAAAACTATGAGCCATATTTAGGCTAATTGTGCAATAGAGATTTTGGTATATATTATTGTGATTTAACTTCAAAATAATCTTATCATTTTCTGCAGTGTGTCCATTTCACTAACTATAAAATTAAGCAGATTTTTTTTTTCTTTTTTCCATCAGGTAATAGAGCTACAGTTTATTTTGTGGTATCTTTTGTACTTGATTATGTCCATAACTAAGTTCTAACAAATGAAATAGGAAGGAAATAGAGTGAGTCATTCCTAGCTATACCTTCAAAATCCTCACATTCATCACCTGCAGTGCTCTTTTTTTTTTTTTTTGCACTGATGTGATGCAGACTAGAATGGTGAACTTGAATTCCACTTAAAGAAGTCAAAACAGCAAGATGAAAAATCTCATTATCACATACTAATAGATAGTAGGAGGAAAGACCTCAGCAAATCAGAATCCCTTGCTACAAAAACTAATATGGACTTCACTACCATTGAGATTTCACAAACTGACATTTCAATTGTTTTTCTAGAAAATAAATAGAAACTTAAAATGGAAGAGACACAAAATTATATCTATCACCAGGAGATTTTATTTTAAGACATTTTTTGCATTACCAATAATAATGATAACTATGAGGTATATATTGTAATAAATATTATAGTTCTATAATTTGATCAAAATATTTTGAGAAAGACAGATAAGTCCTAAAACACAAGGAAATATGCCATATATTAGAAACATGTCATTATTGAATGATGAGTGAGAGAGGTATTAATATTTTACTAAGCACTGGAGCAAATCAGTTGCTTGAAGCCATTATATTTTATTTTTAAAATATAGCATGAGACAATATTTTTTTCCCAGGAGGTATGAGAGCTGGGAAGTTGAGCATAGTTTTTTATGTCAAAAAAAATTGATGACACATGTTTATCTAAATTTCATTCCATTCAGAAATACCATGCAACTCAAGTCTAAAATTTGACAAATATTTTGTGTTATGATAGTTAAAATGTTTAAATTGAGAAGTAAATATTCACTTGTTTAATGGATTTAACTGAAAGTTTAGAATTTTCACAAATTATTAGCTTAAGATTTAAATCAACACTTTATTTTAAGAAGTAAACACTCTTCAATTTATCTTTATCACATTTGTATGACTTCATCTTTCTAAATGTCATATATTCAAACTTTATTTTTGTTTAAAAGCAGTTAGAATTCAGTAGAAAATCTATCTATATTTTCTAGTGGGGGATACTACAGTTAAGAGGTAGATCATTAAAGTATGAATAATTAAAATCACTTTATATGTAAAGGCAATGATATAATATGCAATCAATATTTTAAGCAACCTTCCTAATTATTTACACTGTTGAATTCTTGAACCATGTCAGCAACCTTCAGAGCAATGCTATTTTAAAATTAGGCTTCCCTTCCAAAATCACTCTGAATGACTCTATTGCATTTTATCTCTTATTAATGAATTATGAATGAATTTTAATGTGATAAAATCTGAATGCAATGCTTTGAAGACTATGTATAGTTGTATATAGCTTTCAAAGCCATTTTAGAAACTCACCCAGTCACTTAAGTGTTAATGGGCAAAGACAGAAACTTTAAAGAGGCATTGCCATCTTGTACTCAAAAACAATAAACATAAAAAGTCTCTAACTTTGAATTTTGTGACATATGTATAAGCTATATTTTATTTACTTCTTTACTTTATTGTTATTAAATAGTTTGCATACTTTGTGCCAAATATTACAAAGTACAGTAACATTTTTCAACATTACCTTACTTATTTCCCAACTCCTCCTAATAAAGACTTTATTAAAACTCCATTTTTGCATATAAGCAAATGACTTAATTAATTTCTTTAACAGCTCTCAAGTATTTTATATGTGTCATGCATGCACTCTTCTAAACATTTCATATATATTAACTCACTTAATTCTCAAAGCTATCTTTTTGAGACTGAGGAACTGGGAGTGGGAAAGCCCTCTGGACTTTGATGTGGACTTTGATCTTAGACAAAGCAGTGTCAAAAAAAGAGGTATTTTTGCAGAGCTTGTCAACATCCATGGCAAGATCTAGATATAGAGCAATTGGGGAAGAAAAAACAACCATCAACAAAATATCTAGACTACTTGATATCTAGCCAACTGCCTGACATACTGGGCAACAACAACAACAAAAAAATCACACAGTATATAGTCACAGGGAAGAAAGAGCTAAAATGGGCTTCCTCCTTTAGAATCCTGCTTCTGTGAGGAGTTTCTTTTGCTTCAACAAATCTACACTCTACTTGCTAATATGCTTGACATGGCTGCTTGGCGGTTGTTTTTCTTCAATCATCATATACACCCAGAACCACAAACACTGAACTTTCTAACACTGTGCATTAGATATCAACATTGCTTCCACTGGCACATGAGGAAAATGAGGGAAAGAAAGATTAAATAATATACACATAGGTTCATAGCTATTAAATGATAATGATGACATTCAAATCCAGGAACTCTGGCTTTAAACAAAGGAATATCCAACTAACAGGGAGAAAGGTTTAATCTCAAGTCTACTTGCAATCTTGCTGCCAGAAGGAGGCAAGTGTGGCCATAAGGTTATGAATTTTCAAATGTACTCTGTCTCCTCCTGATGTTTACTTTTCACTGGGTCATAAGGCAAGGGGGATGGGAGGAACATTAAGGATGAACTCAAAGCACATATGAAAAATCAATTCAGTTCAGTTTCCCTTATGTAGCATGCCTCCCTACACATGCAGCTTTAAACCCGAAGAGTGGCCAAGAACAGCTTTGCAAGGCTATGAACTGAGTAAGATTCTGCAACCTGAGATAGCAACACAGTCTACTTTCAGCATAGGGTGGAAAAGGGATTTAGGAAAGAAGGTGGTCACTGCAGCCTGGAGAGCTAGAGAACAGTGACCATGTCTTTCTGCACTGTCATATATTATTCACAGAACACTGAAAACAGAAACCTGAAACTTCCAGCCAAGAGAATCCTTTGTTTTTCAACATAGCTTTGGAAGCAGAGGAAATCTTTTATCTAATATTTTGTAACTCATAACACTTTTCTAATTTTTAACTTTTAGTTATTTAGAGACATCGAATAGGCACTGTCATTGGTTCCCTTTATCCAGAATGTGTCGTGTATAGGGGGTGAATCAATCTAATTACAAAAAATACCCATTCTTAATCTATATGTTAAGATATTTTTTGAAGATATGGAAAATGTGTGAATTTAAATAGCACAGCCTATGATTGTAGTATCCCAAAGGTGAAAAAATATATATCCCTCCCCTCAATTACATTTTATTTTGTTGGTTGACGTGTCTTTATAAATTATAGTTTAAAATAAATGTTTCTGAAATGATGAAATGCAAGGTTAGACTTTTATCTGCATCTGGTACCATAGGCATTCACTTTAGCTTCTCTGCTACAACCACTTATTAAAAGCAAAGAAACTCTTAAAACACAACTGGCACAGAATTTCAAGTCACTGAAGCAGTTTTAAAGTATTGATGTAAAATTTTGACAGCTGATTTGCCCTTCCTACACAATTTTCTGTTACTACAGTAAGGATAAGTTTTTCTAGATATTCCATCATACTACCAATTCATCTCATTCAATGTCTCACAGTTATAAATTAGTATATCATTTGATCTGAAAAATGCTTCCAATTTCCAACAAAACATAACTTCAGAAAAAAAAATCAATATTGCATTAGCTTTGAGGTTAATAGGAACATATAGAGAACAGAAGACAAACATCCCAAGGAAGTCAGAATGAATAAGGAAGAAAAGCAATCTTACAAGGTCAAAATTTCTTGCCAGAGTAGAACTCCCAAACTAGAAGAAATTAATCTTTTCATTAAATGTTAATAAATCTCCATTTTGAAAAATGAATTTTGAAAGGACCAGTCACACATGACTAAACATGATGAACTATTGTACAAAACTGAACTAATAGATGAAAGCAGTAATCTTTGGGACAGGAAAAGGCTAATATAGAAAAAGTTAAGAAACTTTTAATATCCCATTAAAAAGTTTTCTCTTTGGTCATTTTTAATAGCTTTTCTACTTACTAGAGAAGTATTATTTTATGAAATGAAAATACTGATCATATCTTTCTCTCCTAAAACTTTCTCAGTTCTCTAATATGTAATCAGATTTTTTTTTTTTTTTTGGCCTTCAAAATTTGCTTTATCAGCATATAATTATTGCAGGTAGTGCTCAAATATCGAGTTGCAATCCATTTTGTATATAGAAGTTAAGTTTCAGTCTTTTGAAAAATCATATCCTATGATAGGTCGGAAGTAATTATTAAGAATAACTGACAAATAATATTTATTGCTATCTATTACTAAAACTCAGGGGGAGAAGATAAGCAACAAAGTGGCTTTACAGCATAAAGAAACATCTGTTTGGAAAAGAGGAAAATGTAATCAAACATTTGAAAAGCTACTTATACTATTCCCATAATTTGAAAGTTTTGATAAATGTTAGGTAGTATACATTTTCAAAAGGATGTTATGCAAATATGGATCAAAGCCAGAAGAAAACCGCAGAAGTGTACAGTAAGAAAACAACATTCTTCTACTCAAAGAACAGTTAGTAAAACAGATGGTACTGACATTTTAGTATAATCTTCAAAAGAACTATTCTTATTCTAGTGTGGTATATTCTCAGATTACCAAACATCATAATTTTAATAGGTGAAAAAATGTTATTTTGTTAGATATAACTCTAAAGCCCTTAGCTATATTTTCCTATTGAGTTAATATTTAGAATTTAATATTAACACAAGAATTCAATTCAGTGGCAGGCAGGTTATAATAAAAAGTCTGAGAAAGTTTGTGTTTCAATGCAAGCCTATTAATAATCCTTTAATTGTAACTATTATAAATACTCCAGTTAAAAATCAGAGAATGATAAGGTGAAAGGTTCATGGGTGATAAGGTGGAGGGAGAACACTGGGGAATGATGATATATGTATATATACATATATATGTATGTATAATGATGCTATATATGTATATGCTATATATATTATATGCATGCATATATAAAACATATAAACAAAATGACTAATAGGAATAAATAATTAAAGTCAGAGAAAGACAGATAATACAAAAATAAAAAACCAGAAAACTTCAAGACTTTATTCTGTAATTTCTTCAAGAAAACCCACTTTAAATATATATAAAGACTGAGAAAGGTTTGAGAAAAAGCATGAAGAAACATATAAACTATTACAGTTCACAAAACAGTGATAATGAGTAATCAATATTCTATTCATTGAAGATTTATTTTTTTAGGGTGATGATAATATCAATAGTTCTAGACTTATTCATAGCTATGCATCACTTAAGTTCTTTCTTGGTCATCATACAGCTCTCATTCAAGTCAACTGGGTTTTAACTATGCCTTAGCTTCCTATGAGTCTTATGGATGTATCTAAAACTTATCCAGTTTCATCTTGACAATTTCATAACCTTCCACTTATTCTCACCTATAATTGGTATCATTGTGTGAGATGTTAGCCCTGTATTAATTTTGAGTTCTTTATTCTTAGGTGTATTCTTGTAAAATGTACCATATCTTGCATGTTAAATAAGATGAAAATGTCCTCCTTAGACCAATTAACTATTAATGAGGCCCCAATTTAATTATGTTTTAGTTATATCCATTTTTATAAACTTTAAAGTATCTACAGAAAGTAAATTCCAACTCTAGATGCTTGGATCACTACAATGTGGATAGAGAAGAACAGTAAAAATTTTGTATTTTGCCCAACTGAATGGGAAAAAAATTTTTGTTCTCCACAAGAGTGATAAGAGTTTAATAATGAAGATCCACAAGGAACTCACTCAACTAAACAAAAACAAAGCAAGAAGCCCAATCAAAAAGTGGGGAGAACTGAAAAGACACTTCTCCAAAGAGGAAATACAAATAGCCAACAGACACATGAAAAATTGCTCAATATCACTAGCAATAAGGGAAATGCAAATCAAAACCACAATGAGATATCACCTTACACCAGTAAGAATGGCCCACATCCAAAAAAAGGGCAACAACAATTGCTGGCAAGGACGTGGAGAGAAGGGAACTCTCTTATATTGCTGGTGGGAATGTAAACTGGTCCAGCCTCTATGGAAAGCTGTGTGGAGGGCTCTCAAATGAATGAAAATGGAACTACCATATGACCCAGCAATTGCTCTCTTGGGAATTTACCCAAAGGAGACTTCAATGTGGGTACAAAGGGACACCTGTACTCGGATGTCTATTGCAACACTATTTATAATTGCAAGGACATGGAAGCAACCAAAATGTCCAAAAACAGATGACCGGATGAAAAAGATGTGGTATATATACACAGTGGAATATTACTCATCAATTAAAAATGACAAATTGGATGATTGTATGATAACATGGATGGACTTAGAATAAATCATAATAGCAGAAATAATTCAAAAAGACAAAGACAGACACCAAATGGTTTCGCTAGTATATGGGACATAGGAAAGATAAGCAAAAATCCATGAAAAAAAGTCAAAACAAGCCAAAAACCAAATTGAAGTACACAACTTGGGGAGGGGGGTGGTCAGAGTGGGAATGGTCAGGGAGTAGGGGTGAACCCCAGAGGCCACAGAGATGTGAAATTTATATATAAATGTTATTTTAAAAATAATTAAAAAATTGTATCTTAGTACAAGCATACCTCAATTTACCTTCTGTAAAAATGTCTTCCTGAAAGATTATAGCTAAGGTATCATAAAATTTATTCAAAATAACATGTTATTACAAGAATACCTAGCTAAAAGCAATTTTCTTCTTCCTAGTCTTATAACTCCATATAGAAACAAATAGAAATAAAACTTGGCAAATTTTTTTTCAAAAAATCTATAAAACTTAACTTGATTTTCTTTTTACACATGGGATTGAATATGAATTAAAATGAATAAAATTGAAAGATTAATATTCTGAACCCAAAAACATGCATTTAAGATACACCATCATTGGGTCAGACTCTCACATTCTATAAAATATTGGCTTCAGAAACAGGACAAGTGCATAGTGATTGTAATTATATAAAATGCATATGCATGTGGTTAGTGAACAGAAGTATGTGCAATAACAAATTATTTAGATACAAATAAATCATTTATTTTTTGTTTCAAAGCCCTCTAATTTGTCTTGTGTGTTCTTAATACATAAACTGCTTCGTTGAATAAATATTAAAAACTATATGGTTATTTAGTGTGTGTGTGTGCTCGCACGTGTGTGTGTGTGCATGTATGAGATAGGTAAGAGAAAGAGAAGGGGGAGAGAACATAATATTTCCAATGGTATACATTGAGGTTTTTTTCTGTATCTATATAATTATAAAAACAAAATACACTGAGGAATCTTACCTAGCTAAAATATGAAAAGCAATCTTATTTTTATTCTCTGTCTCAGCATTCTAAGAGAAATATTAAACACTGCCCATTGACAAAATTTTGTGAAGAAGCTCTTATTTGTGCAGAAGTGGGATGTGATGCTCGGAAATCACTCAAGCTTTGTGAAGTAAATGATTAAAATTCAGAGAAGGGAAAAATGCAATTAAATATTTGTACAGCAGCATAAAGAATCTGAGAATTCAATAAAAGGCAAAATCCTCTCTACATAACTAGTTATACTCAATTAGCTTCTCCCCAATGCCATTTTTGAAGTTGTTGAAGAAATAACTCATAATCATGACTATACTATTTCCTGTGACTATATCTTAATCCTGGAATTGTACCAATCACACAAATGAAGAAATTATTGCAAAAACATTTCCAGACTTTTGTTTGTATTTGATAATGGGCATAATTGAAACTGGTTAGGATTGTGAGTCAAAATCCAATCTTAAGTGACTCAGGTCTTTAGAAGAGGATGTATACCATTTCTCACTCCTTTCCCTCTCTAATTGCAAATCTCTGAAAATAAAGCAAGAAAATTAATGAAATGTGGAAGGTAAGAAGGAAAAGGTAAGTGGAATGAGACTACAGGTCTAAACACAGCAGCAAGGGATTCTGTATAAGACAGAGGATGACCCACTCGAGCTTTATGCTAACCCCTGTCCTAGAGGAGAGGGGAACTCAAGTGACTCACTTCTCCCCCAGAAAAATAAAATGAAAATCAACAGCACCCAGGCACAATGTGCGTGCTTGTAAGTGGCAGCCTAGGAAGCAGCGACGGGGACCAGGGATCACGGTTCTAGTTCTGCTCGGGGCAAAATAGTGAGACCTAGTTCCAAAAAAAAAAAAAAAAAAAAAAAAATAGCTAGGCATGGTGGTGCATGCCTGTAATCCCAGCTACTTGGGAAGCTGGGGATTGCTTGAGTCCGTGGTACTCTGGGCAATGTGAGCCTGCAGTTTCACGGGTAAAAATAGTGAGACCTAGACTCAAAAAAGAAAAGGAAAGAAGGAAGGAAGGAAGGAAGGAAGGAAGGAAGGAAGGAAGGAAGGAAGGAAGGAAGGA
>PVHY01011427.1:0-48044 GCA_004024945.1 Uropsilus gracilis
ATGGTAAAGGTGATCAGTGAAAATGCTAATGAAGAGTGTGTAGCCTGCTTTGTAGAGAGTAGCAGGCAAATAAGAGTATCCAGTTAAGGTTAAAGGTAATTGCAAAGGAACTGCCTGTAGCCTGCTTTGGAGAGAGAAGCAGGCAGATAGCTGTATCCAGTTAAGTAAAGTCAGAAAGTCTCTTTTTACCCACTTTCAGTTCCACCTGGAACAGCATGAACACACCTCCAAGTTTTAGATGCTGGAAATCATTATGGCTGTAAAGTCATGAGAGAAAGAAGCAACAGACTCCTGGAAACAGGTCTTATTTTGCTGCTAGGCCTTTTTCCAATCACTTTTGAGGATCAACATTCATTCTTAATCTTTCAGGGTTTGTAATTTGACTACCTTAAAAAGGCTGAGTCACATTTTATGAGAGCTTGGAAAACTGCTGTGGTTGTTCCTACTTTTCAGAGGATACCCTGAGGCTATAGCTAACAACCGGGTGGAAGCTAGTTAGAGGCAGGAAGTCATCAGGTCACAGTGTGAGGTCACTTGGGAAGGTTCCCCATGGATAACAAAATGACAAAATGGTGTTCAAGAAGGTAACAAGAAAGGCAAGACACCGGTGTAATCATCATCCTAACCAGACTGGTTCACATAAGTTGCAGATCTAAGAAAATGGCTACCAATGAGAGAAAGACTGAGAAATAGCCATTGCAGAACTTGGTTCTTTCTTTTTTGAGTCTCACTCCCTAAGCAAAGTAGGAGAAGGAATAAGTCACAAACTGTTTAATATTGTTTCTTACCATTACATATGGCCCTTCAGCCATCTGCTCTCTCATCACAGGGAGTTGGGCGTAAGAAAGTAAGGATGAATGAGAGAGATTGAACTTAGCTAAAGAATTTGGGATTCAGTGTTAGTATGAAATATTTAGCTGGTTTATTAGATTTTAGAAAGCTTTTAATACAGTGTATATAATGTGTGTGTATAGAATGTGAGTGTATATAACAGTGTTTATAATGTGTCAAACAAGGAGAGGAAGAAGTGCTTAGGAAAAATTAGATTGGGCAAAACATTAGTTTTGTGGAATATGTTGGGGTAGGGGACTTATTAAATTGCTGTTATTTTTTGGGAATGTTTTTAAGGGTTAATATGGAGGAATGGGGCTGCTACTCACTGAGGAAGGACTGTGCTAATTTTGTTTTTAGTTTGTTGAAGTTAGATAAGGTAATGAATGAAGTTTTCTTCATTCACAGCATGAATCCCAGCTGGCTATTGTGGCTCCTAACATCTTATAGTAAAATAAACTAGAAATAATTCTACTCCATTTTTACATAAAGTTAAATGAAATTTTCCATCAATCCATCCTGTTCATAGTTTGCTTAGAAAACATTTCTAAGAGAAATTAGTCTTGTGTACAAAAAGTTCTGTCATGCACTGTCCCCTGCCACCAATGTTAAAATTATGTAAATTTCTCAAGGTCATCTCCTGTCCTTAATACTGCACCTGCATCTGCAACTCTCCCTTCTGCTCACTGTCCCTGCCTGAAGATTCCCTTGTCCAGGACAAAAAAAAAATACAAAGGAGAGAGAAATTCAGAAGGGAGGAGTTTTAACCACGCTTAAAACTGCAATTTCAACCAATCAGAAATGAATTAAGGGAGATTCAATGACTGTTTTTAGGATCTTACTGAATCTTACTAAAACTCAGATGGTGATTTTGTTAGTTTTTTAAACACACTCGCTTTTTGAGTCATGTAAAACCATTGTAATAATATATTTGTGACTGCCATGTCTGGAGTGGGAGTGGAGGTGACACACTGTGGGCCTCCTCATCAGGTCCTCCTAGAGCAAAGGGTGCTTCAGGCAGCAGTTGACATCCTCCTGGGGATCACCTGGAGGTCCTGAAAACCAAGAAAAATGTGCTCATGAGAAACCTGAAAAGCAGCAGCTCTTCATCTAAAAAATGGTTTGCCTCTGCTGTAAATTTTTTTGGTAAGAAAAAGCAGTGTCATTGTTACTACATTAAGGAAGGAGAGGTGAAGGTGACATGTGACTCAGAACCAAAGAATGCAGAGTTGAAAGAAAGTTGGGAGTGGGCTTCCTAGGAAGAATTTCCTCCACTAGACAAGCTTCTCTGGGCACTAGTTTGTTTAAGAACAAAGATATGATGCATTTAGAAGTTTTAGAACATCTGATTGGAGACAAAGAAAATCATCTCCAGGTGAACAAGAAGAGTCCCTGATAATTTTTTTTAAGACAAGAGTTGCTGGAGACAGTTTCAGATGATTTATTTGTAAACACTGCACAAGTTTTAATAACTTAAATGGTATATACAGTCAAATAGAAACTTTCATTAACAACTGGTTTATATATATATAACCTGATATATATATATATAAAGTGTATATATATATATATATATATATATATATATATATATGAAGTAATGACTCAAGCTTTCCCGGACTAGCAAAATGTGTGCCCTTTTTCTTCCTCCCCCAGAGGAAACACAAATACTGATATTGATCTACTGTCAAAAGGTGATTCCTGTACAAAATTAGTCTGCAAATCATCTTGCACCTAACCAGATGTCTTTGAGTACAAATATGAGGGTGATTCATCTTTTCAAAACAGAATGTAGCTGGCAAAATGTTGTATTGCTTTAATTTTGCTTTTGGAATTAAAAAAAAAAAAAAAAAAGAATGGCAGCTCAGCTATTCCTGAATGAACGGCCTCAACAATGAGCCTGGCTTGACCCGGAGGCACAGAAACAGAGGGTTGGCTCTAAGAACAGCTGGTTGGCTCTCTGATTACAGTCAGCAAATTTTCTAGCTGTGTCAGAGCCGACCTGGAACTGCAACCATGCTGCGGTTGGTTGACTTGTTAAAACCGCAGGCAGCTCAGGTAATTCAGAAGTTTGAGTCCTTTATTTAGCTGAAGCTAAAACTCATCATACGGCCCAGATCAGCCTCTTCTCTATGAGATTCAGCCACCGGGGGACCTGATTTTCCTCCATCACTATCAGCTTCTTCATCATAATGGATATGATCAACACCCAAAGGAATTAATCAAAACCTCACCTGGAGTTGAACAAACACACGGGTGCAGTCTCTCTTCCCTAGGTCTCTCACGTTTCAATTTCTGTCTCATTTGCCCCTCTGTGTTACAATTAGTGCAGGTGACAGTGTCTGTGGTCTGTGAGCCTCTACACTCTGTGACACTATACCCTGCAGGATTCATTCTTTTCTACTGAGCACATGACTTTGTATGATCTAAAGGAATTCTAACCAAAATTCAAGTGAAAAGCCACCAAAATTCATCATCACATTTATCAATACTTTGAGAAGCTTTGATAACTACACAGCTTTGAAAATATTGCAGATTAAATATATATATAAGCTAATTTCCATTGTCCTTATTAATGAAAAATAAATGAAGTAGTTAATCCAAGACAGAACTCAATCAAAACACCAGAATTGTTTTTTGACTTATCTACAGTGATTTGCTGTGTGCTCCAGTGCCACTAAAATTAGTTTGCATTCTCAGGGTATGCCAGCAAGTTTGGCAGGGGGTAAAGTTCTCCATGTTCTGGGTGACAAGGAATAATCACAAAGAAAATAATTTAACAGGGCTGGTGAACCATAATGTGATATGCTCTGTGTGGTGGGTGTGCATCTGACATAACGAGTTTGCAGATACTTATGTGTTTGTCTTTTCACCTGAGTATGTTTACTCAGATCTTATTGTATTTCCTCAGCAACAAACATGTGTTGACACATAAGTGTATTTGATAATAATCACTGAAAAAAAGCCACTTCACATGTATTTATTTTTCAGAAGTCTTTATTACTGCTTACACTATGCAAAATTTTATTTTAAGTCAGAGGCTAGCTAACAGTGGCCTATGAGTCCATGAATCAAATCTAGGTTGTTGCCCTTATTATAAACTAATTTATATTGGCACACAGTCATGTCCATTTATTCACAGATGCCTATGACTGCTCTCATACTACAATAGTGGCAACAGAGACTATAGGTTCCATAAAGACTGAGGTATTTATTATCTGGCCCTTTATGAAAAGTTTGCTGACATCTGTCCTAACTGCTTTGCAATTACTAACTTCATTAATGTTTATGACAACCCTACGAAGTAGATGCCATTCCTGAAAGAAATCATCCATCCCATCCAGCAAATCAAAAATATTTTGATATTTTCCCCTTATAAGGACAGACAGACAGACACACACACACACACACGATGGAATAATGCTCAGAAATCAATGATATCCTGCCATTTGCAAAACATGGATGGAGCTAGAGGGTGGTGGCTTTAAAATAAGGCAAATGAAGATAAACATGATTTCACTTATGTAATATAGAAAGAAAAAAAGATGAACCAAATGAAGCAAAACCTCTAGGCAAATTAGTGGCTACCAAAATGGAAGAGCGGTAAGGGGTGGGGTAAATCAGGTAAAAGTTGACAATCATATAATGAAAGATAAAATTGGACTTTTAGTAGTGAAGGTGAAGTACTATATACATGTTGATATTTTTCATGATGCACACCTGAAACTTAAATAATGCAATGTCACTTCAACTAAATAAGAAAAAATAATTCCTATCATCTACAAGGGAAAGTTACCCAGAATTTTCAAGTGTGAGATATGTCCGCATAAAATGATTAGACCTTAGAGATCAAGAAAAAGTCCTCAGGGCCTCTAGGTGAAAAAGATAGCATAACTTACAAAGGTAAAAAAAAATTAAAAAATAATATTGGCATTAGAATCACAAAAACAACTGACAAAGCAAGACAAGAGTAGAGCAGCATGTTTAGGATATTTAAAGAAAGTGTAAACTAAGGACATTATATCCAACCCAGTTCATCTCCAACTTTAAAACTATAGAAAAAGTTTCGCTGTGCCAGAGCTAAGGAAAGGCCACACACATGCCCTTTTGAAAGCAGCCAGTGGTACAAAGTTACAGGCAGTGAAAACAACAAATGGGCAAGCTTCTCAAAAGGACTACCAAAGAAAACTGGCTATTCAATGGTAGAGGCGTGAGGGAAAGGAGAATGGATTGCAGATCACAGGCTAAGTAATAATAGGCAAAAATGACACATTCTGACAACTTTGGAGGAACACAAATAAAAGGTAGGAGGAGAAAGGAGAATAGTATCAGGAGCTATTGTAAGGTAATAACTGAGAGTAAAATATTTGTCCATTTAAAATATTTGTCCACTTAAAAATGGACAAATATTAAAAGTTAAATAAATGTAAAAAGGTTTAAAAGCACTCACTATGAAATGTATTAATGCAAAGGCAACTATGCAAAAATAATTTTCTAAATGCCAAAATAAAATTTAAAAACTTAAAGCAGGTGCACCAAGTGAACACAGTGACCTTCAAAAGTGTACCAAAAACCACCATGTAGAGTAACAGGGCAGAATTAAATGAAATATTGGGCCTATCCAAAAAATGGGCTTAAATTCTTATTAGTAGAAAAAGATTCCCAAATTTTCATAGAAAGCAAAAATGAACACTGCTATATGTAAGAATTATGCATAAAATGCAGTAATTCAAATAGTAATAATAAAGGAGTGACCAGATATTGACCCTGTAGAAGGAAGCAGAAATCAGTTTCAATGCAAAACAAAGCAGTCTTCTAGACAAAAAGCATTCAAAGAGACAAAGAAGATATTTTACTTTTGCTAAAAATCATATTCCACAATGAAAATGAGTTATGAATATGTAAGCACCAAATAACCCGCCAACCCAAGAACAGATCTGCATTCAAATTCTAGCCCAGATACTTAGCAACCAGATCATATAAATACCAGGTGTTCATATTAGTCCTCTGTAAAGTGGGAATAATCAAATGTTCTCATCTGCACACTGTTGTTGCAAAATGTAAATAAGGTAATTTATATGTAAGCACCAAAAAAATCTAATATATCAAACAAATGTATGTTTTTTAAAAATAATCTTTGAGAAAAACAGTGGAATCACAGTAATTTTATCCAAAGATCATTCATCCAAATATTCATTAGGGATTTGGCAGCCATTCAGCAGATGTCTAAAGTACAGTGTCAGCCTCATTTGTAGCATAATGAGAGAGACAAGCTGATACACCTTCAATACTGACTAAAGAGTATTAGCACGTATATTTTAAACTCTTATCAGTTAAAAAAAAAAAAAGTAAGTTCTTGTGACTAGGACTCCAGGAAGAAAAAGAGCAATGTGGGTGCACCAATATAATCTGAGTCTTCCTAGAGGAATTTTGAGTATGATCATAACAATGATGCAGTTCTTAAAATGAGTCAGTTATCATTTTTTTTTAATTTTTAATTTATTTATATATAAATTTCACAACATTGTAATTCCAGGGGTTAACCCCCTCCCCTACCCTCAGGCATCATTTTAAACTCCTTTTAGATATTCACCTCTCTGATCTGGTAACAACCACAGAAGAGAACTGTTACCTTTTCCATTTGCAAAGAAGACTCAAGCTCTGAGAGTTTAAGTGGCTTACCGGTATTCACAACGAAGTCAGTTTGAGAGCTAATATTCAAACCTAGGCCATGGCCTCCACCACTGCTTTCAGGCTTGTTGCTTCCCCAAGCCCAGGTAAGAACACCTGTTCACATCACCACAACCATCCACACACTCCATGGAACCTTGGGCCACCTAATGCTTATCTAATCAGCAAATGAGAACAAGAAGATGTCCTCAAAGATGTCTGGTGAGTTGCTATATAACCTTGGAATGTCTGGTGAGTTGCTATATAACCTTGGAAAATTCGGTATTTGTCACCACGGCTTCCTTGCAAATATTTGAAATAGTGTACCTCAAAATCTTTAGAGGCTTATCAGAAGAAAAAAAAAAAATATATATATATATAATAAAAGCAAAAGGTAATTGAAAAATATAAAATATATGAAAGGTGAAATTATCATAATCTGTATTGCTTTTATTGCTCTATCTGAACCCATGGCCAGGAAGTACATTTTTAAATGAAATATATGATGACCAGGGTATTGAGGAGAACATATGGCCAGATCAGCCTACTACCACATCTCCTAAAAGAGATTCCCTAGATTATGCCTACCCAAATGATGCCAGAGAAGTGCAGGTGTGACTCCTAAGGTGCTGCATTTGCATAGAAGAGGGAGATCAATGACTTTGGGCATCAACCTGGTTCCTGCTGGTTTGTTTTGCAGGGGTCTCCTCTCTGCCTCATTTTTCAGTTTCTCTGAATATATTTTCCTTTGATGCAAGAGAGACAGAGGGATCCTAAACAAATGTAGCAACAGAAATGCAGACAAATGGTGCTGAGAAGCATTTCTCTCTTGGCAGTGTACCCAACCCCTAAGGAAGCACAGGTCAAAATTTGTAAAGCATGACCACCAGTTCAGTCAATACAGGCGACATCATGAACGCTCAGCAAACTCAGATGAATGTCAACCAGGAAACCCCTATGCTGCCAATCTCATAATATGAGTGTCACAAACTAAGAGGGAACTAAGATTGGCACTTGGACCAACTGGAGGAACCTTAAGATACACAACAAGGAAATAATAGTGTAGGAAGAGCTTATCTTGCATTTGAAAACCCACAGCAGACAGAATTAATATCTCCTGGTGCCTTCCATATCTGATGACTTGAAGGGAACATTTAATTGGCTAAAAGAATACAGGAAAAACAATCAGAGATGTTATAGAAGCATTGACAAGTATTCACACATTCATTATTTCCCATGATTGAGCAGTAATCATTCCGTGATTGTGCAGTAATGGACTACCTGTCAAGAGTTCCAACGTTGGAACTCTTGATGCTAGGGGAAAAGATGAATGAAGCATAGTTTCTAGTAGAAGCAGTTCACAAACCAGAGGCAGAGGCATAGATAAGCAGATAACATTATGGAGAAGTTATGCTTAGTCATGGATGGAGGTATCATGGGCCACCCAAGGTGTCCTGGTAAGGCAGGAGGAGTGCTTCCTGCCAAAATGGCACCTGAGTTGAGTGTTCTGTAGACTTCCTGTGAGTGGGGCCAAGAGTAAGCCAGTGGGGATGTGCTGGAAAGTGGTGTGTACAGACAGCTTCTCCATCCTCTAGTGTGCACTAGGAGGCCAGAAATATAGGGGAAGAAGCTGGGAGAAGAGAAGCTTCTCTTCAATCTCAATGGTCAGTGGTTCTTAAACTTCAGCATGTTGCCAAAATACCTACTAAATTTTTCTTTGCTTTTGGTTTGTTTTAAAATACAGGTTGTTGGATTTTGACCCAGAATTTCCTGCTCAGTAATCTGGGTGGGGACCTAAGAACTGACATTTTAACAAGTGCCCAAGTGATGCTGACATTAGTGGTCCTGAGACCACACCCCTGGGGCAACCAAGGTGTCTGGTGATAACATTCTTCTTTTCTGAGATATCAAGATTATGACCTTGTTGGTTACTGTTTTTGAATAGTGAATGCCGTAACAATCTGCAAAATCTTTGTTCTTTTAAGCGTTTACCTCTTGTTCTTGTCCTTTGATCTCACTCGCCATGGAAAATCAAGCCACACTTCTTCCTTGCAAGGGAGTGTTAGAATCATTATAATACCAATGATATCACCCAAATAAGCAAATCCAGCTGTCCAACTCACCTCTTTAAATATATGGGACTTAAAGGTTTTCTTATCTTACAGAAACATTAAGTTTGTTCTATAGATCAAGCATTCTCAATTTTTCTTTTATGTAATCATTGTGCCTCACATGCAATGAAAGTTGTGTATAATTTATCTTCCATATTATCACATGGAGAGAATAATCTAGAATTTAATCCATCACCCTTTACTTAAAATTTTTACCATGTCCATTGTAACATTTTTTCAAACGAGGAATTAGTATATTGATTTTCCTTCCAAGTCAAAATTCTCAATCTGGCAACTATTTCAAAAGGTTCTCTTTATATTGCAACTATAACATCAGATCATATTTCTACACAGAATTAAATCTGAAACATAATTTTTCGTTTTATAGAGTTCAGAGTTAATTGTAATTACTGACAATGAAACTGAATAAAGGAATTCTTCAAACTGCCATGATAATCAAATGGTACACATATCAAAAGGACAGCAATGTTAACAGTATCTGTTTATAAGTCACAAAAAAAAATGCCATGGTAGATTTATTTGATCATTATGCTGATCTTACCTGTCATTAACCAATTCAAAAATATATTGAGTTATTTTGTCTTTAAAAGACAAAGACACTTGAACTACCTGCTTTGCCACAGATATACTCAACATTTCAAAGCAAGCATCTTTGAAACAGCTTCAGAAATTATATATAGCTTTTAGGGTAAGCAACATGAAGTTTTATTTCACTGATGAAGAAGTGAATATCTCTCATCTTTTTAATTCAACATACCTTCTTTTAAAGGATTCTTTTGGTTTGGAACTTACATTTTTACTATGTATAAATATCCCTTACATTTGGTAATTTTATTATTTCACTACATGTCTGAAAACTGAATTCAACAATACATAAAAAGATTAATTCATCATGACCAACTGGAATTCACCCCAGAAAATCAAGGTTGGTTTAACTTCTAAAAGCACAGTATAAACAAACTAAGAAAAATCATATTGTTATCTCAATAGATATAGAAGGATATTTGACAAATTTCAACATTAATTCCATTAACTCCTAATAAATACTCTCAACAAAGTAAGAATAGAAGGAAACATCCATAACCTGATAACAGGAATCAACGGAAACCTATAGCTATGGTTTTTTGCAGTCCTCTAGCTAAAATGATTTGATATTTTTAGCAGGTCATTAAAAAGGGGGGGAGGGGAGACCATGTTACAGAGGACAACATGTGCCCCTACAAATTTTAAAATATACACTAACTGACCAATTACAGAAATGTTTGATGACCCTTGAGCTATAGTAACCAAGGCAGACGTTCAAATAGATCAATGAAACAATGGAAACTTCAAAATAGACCCCTATATCTATGAACAACTGATTGATTTTACCAAAGTTGGAAATAATTCAATGGTCAAGTGATAGTCTTGACACCATTGGCTTTAGAATAATTAGATAGACTTGTGCAAATAAATTAATTTTAATCTATGCAGACATTATATATAACTATTAAAATATACAAAAATAGTACATGCAAATAAATTCAAAATGAATCTAAAGGCAAAACCTAAAACTACACAACTTCTAGAGAAAATATGAAAACATTTTTATGACCTTGTATTTGCCGAGGATTTCTTAGATTTTACACTAAAAGATACACACAGGTAAAAACCCAATAAAGTGAACATCTAAATTTAAAACATCTATCTCAAAAGTCATTTTTAAGTAATGAAAAGAAGCTCAAAACTGGTAAAAAAAAAAAACACAAATTATAGATCTGACAAACAACTTGTAGATAGAATACATAAAGAACTCAATAATAGGAAACTCAACTATAGGAAGCTCAATAATAGGGGAAATATAACGTTTCTTAAATGGACAAAAAACATGAACAGATACTTCACTATCGGTACTTCACTATTACAAAGATGGAAAATAAGCACATGAAAAGATGCTCAACATCATGATTCATTAAGCAATGTTAATTCAAAACCAGTACATACCTATTATATTGACAAAAATTAATGTGTCTGACCATAGGTGAGGATGGGGAAGAACCGGGATGCTTCTGCACTGCTAGTGGATATGCAAAATAACAGAACCACTTTTAAAACAGCATGGGAGTTTCTTAAGTCAATAAGCTTATGCCTCATGATCAAGTCATTCTACTCCTAGGTATTTCCAAGAGATATATCCGTACACAGACTTGTACCTAAAAGTTCATAGCAGTTTTATTTGAATTTGTAAAAAAATGTAGACAAGTCAAATGTTTATTGTTAGGTTTAGGATAAATAACATATAATCATGTAATAATGTACTACTCATCAATCAAAAATAACTATTGAAAATGCAATATGATGGACAAATTTAAAAATAAATTTGCTATAGGATGGATTTTATAGGAAAAAATACACACTATATGATTCTATTTGTACAAAATTGTGGAAAAGTTGGATGTTTATTGCAGCACTGTCTACAATAGCCAGGATATGGAAACAAACCAAATGCCCCCAAAACTGATGAATGCCCGAAAAAGTTGTGGTATATTGACAAAATGGAATATGATTCATCAATCAAACTTATGTCATTTGCAGCAATATGGATGGAACTACAAGAAATCATATTAGCAGAAATAAGACAGAAAGAAAAGGAGAAATATGGGATGGTCTCACATAAGGAATATGGGGGAAACAAACAAATAGACAAGAAAAAAATTAAAACTGCCAACAAAACTGAAGCATAGATCAAGAAAGAGAGAGGAGGTAGTATGGGGGAGGGAGAGTGAGGGGGCACAGGAGATTAAGATGGTGCACAGCTGACAGGGTGATGGGGTGATGGAAGAACCTTGGGGTAGACAATGATGTATTATATATGTATACATATATGTATTTATATGCAATAAATAAAAAAACTTAATAGAAATTGTGGAAAATTCAAGTTGATATATACCAATATGAGCACATATTGCTGCTTGGATGGAAGCAGGTAGGATAGGGCAGGAGAAGGGGAAGGAATGCAGGTGCAGCTTAACAATTGTATGTGTAAAATACTGTTTTAATATCCATGAGCCTGGTTTTGTTTTGTTTTTAAAGAAATTGCATATAAATGAGATCATATGATATTTGTCTTCTATGTCTGATTTATTTCATTTAGCATAATGCCCTCAAGATCATTCCATGTTTTCAAAAGGCAAGATTTTATTCTTTTTGTGACTGACTAGTACTCCATTGTTCGTCCATGGATGGATATTTAGAAAATTATGTTTCTCTATTTTAGTTATTGTAAACAATGCTTTAGTGAACATGGGGGTGCAATCAACTTTCTGACATAGCTTTTTTGCTTCTTCAGCTATATACCCAGATGTCAAATCACTAGATTATAAGCAAGTTCTATCTTTAATGGTTTTTTTTGGTGGAACTGCCATCTTGTTTTGTAGAGTAACATACTGTAATTGGCTACACCAATTCACATTCCCATGTGTAATGTGGGAATGTGAATTCCCATGTGCAAGGGTGTTCTTGTATCAATTTTATGTTCCTCATACATTTTTGTGTGTATAAAATAATGCCTTTAAAAAACTCATCCCTGATATTTGAAAAACAAATAAGAAAAACTTGAAACTATCAAACTGACAACAGAATTAAAGCATAGTGGCAGGGATAAGCACAAAAGATTAAGATGATGGCTCATGGGTGATATGGTAGTGGGAGAACCTTGGGGTACACAATAATGTAAAAATACATGTGTGTAATCAATAAAATATAAAATAAAATGTTAATAAAAAGAAATGGATATGAACAAACAAAAAACTTCATCCCTGTCTGAGTAGCTTCTTGGAATACTATCTATTTGCATTTCTCCTCTCCCTTCATCACCCTCATCTTTTACCTCCTTGGAGATCCCTTTTATATTTTCAAATTCCCAACCTCAGTCTGCTCTGAGTGCTATAAAAAAATGGTCTGTCCAGCCTGAGCAGGTAAGTTTTTCCCAACTCCGGAGCCATTCATTCATCAACTGCTCTCACTTGGGCACCCCAGACCAGCTGCTCCTCATGGTATTTCTGAGCTGAAACAAATATTTTTGTGCCATTTTAGAGAAAAAGAAATATAGGAAGAAGGAAAACTTCTAACCTCCTCTTTGGGTAACATTATGGATCCAAGATCCCTTCCAGAGTTTCAAAAATGCCACATACTTGGCTGTTCACATAATTTTTTCCATAAGTTTCATTCTTTTCTGACCACCCATCCTCTGGGTCATCTTTGGTACCAGTGAGAGCACTTCAGTTTCAGCCAAGCTGGGAGGAGAGTCAACACTAGCCTCCTTTCTCAGAACTGGAGGCAACTGGACTTGTCATTAGAATTGATCTTCAGACTGCAGAGTCCTCATTTTCAAGGAAGAGTAAGAAAAACTCAGTGTTTTCCCCGATGCATATCATCTGTTTCCAGTGGAAGCAAGAATCAGTGACAAGTGCCCTCTGCTCCCCAAAAGTCCTAGCCCCCATACACACACATCATCATCACTGTGTTAAGGTCAGTCCACAAGAAATGGGTTGTCAAATCCGGGTGGAGACAACTCAGCTGCAGGTCTCCTTACACAGAACCAAGCTGTCCTCCATCCCTCATCAGCACCAGAGTCAATATTTCATCTAAGAGCTAAAATTAAGTCATCATCTCTCCTGTGAGCAACAGCCCTCCTAAAATAAAATTTTTACAACATTAGCTTGGAGGAGGATCACTTAGCATTTGAAGACACTTCCCCTGTGACCTTGAGCTTTTATCACTTGGGAGCCAAAATAAAATCTCTGAGGCAAGATTTATGAATAAATAATTAACCGTGAAAATAAAATCAACCCTGGAAAAGAAATGGGTTCTTTCTATTTACAGCCAACTCTGTTGTGTGACATTCTCTCCTTTGAGCACACAACATTTTTAAGGAATAAAATTGTCTTTAGTATGGTAGATCTGGCCTCAGGAGCATCAGACAGATCTGCAAGCCTACCTTCTCTGTGTCTTCCTGCTTCCTCTGAACACTCCCAGGCCAACCTGACACTGAGGAGGAAGGAGCGCACTACCTCATCTTGTCCTTGGACCTTTTCCTCCTCTGCACAAGAGCAAGGCTCTAGCCACCATTCCACCTTCCAGATGAGAGGAGAGAAAGCAAAGTGACCATGACTGAGGATCTTCCAAGAAGATGTGGGACTCATATACCCTCCTCTGAGTAGGGCCACCGACAGCCATGCGCCCCACCAGACAAAAAGAATTACTTTGGAGAATCCTCTCTCATTTCCCAGACAACTTGGAAAAACTCACAAATAGAGAGCTTATCCTTCCTCTCAATGAAAACTCAACAATATGAGAAGATCAGCCTATGGTTTTTGACTCAAGTCTATCAAAACTCTCTCAGAAGAACTGTGAGAGCTCCCCCTCCCAAAGCTCTCAGTTCCTGGTGAGTTACCCAACCCCATGCAGGTCAAACAACTAGAACACTCCCAGAGTGATGACAGGAGACCCCACCTAAGGGAATTGGGGTATCAAAACATCTGCAGAAAGAAACAAGCCCAGGTACCTCAAGAACCCCGTGGGGGCAACAGTCCGTGGGGGAGCACCAGTGCCCAGGCTGTAACCACTACTTCTTAACTGTGTTAAGCAAGATTCTGTAGAATCTGCCAGCCTAGATTTCAGAAGTCCATTTAGAAAAGAAGAAAAAAGTTGCAATGGCTGCACCTTTTTTAAAAAAGGCTATCCATGTCATGTTTCAAATATATTCAAAGCACATGGTAATGGGCATACAAAAATGGCAGATGGTACTTACAGTCCTGTAGAGAACCCCTGCCTTATCACTAGTCACCCCCAGATCCTGTAACCTCTCAGGCCACCCTGCTTTCCTAACCATAAGCTCTGGGATTGGCTATGTGCTATTGCTGCAAAAAGGTAAGTGTATGTTCCAACAAACATGTTCTTGTTAATGGCCTTAAATGTTCAACAAATTAGCAGACTATAAAAATTCATTAACAGCTGGGCATGGTGGTGCATGCCTGTGAGAAGCAGCCTAGGAAGCCGTAGCAGGGACCAGGGATCGCGTTCGAGTCCTGCTCAGGGTAACATGGTGAGACCTATTTCCAAAAAAGTAGCTGGGCGTGGTGGCGCACGCCTGTAATCCCAGATACCTGGGAAAGTGAGGTTGGGGATTGCTTGAGTCTGTGGTACCCTGGGCAATGTGAGCCAGTGGTTCCATGGACAAAAATAGCAAGACCTAGTCTCAATAAAATAAAATTCATTAACACTTCTGTTCTTAATCCATGGATTTGTTCATTTAATAAATATGAGCTCACAGTCAGGAGCTAATAGCATTTCATGATTGCTGTTTGTGGAATCTGGCAAGGTGATGAATTAGAGGTGTTTTTACTTTACTTTTCCTTTTTTTTGGGGGGGGGGACACTAATGTGTCAAAATCCTCTGATCCTCTGCTAGAGGAATTAAGTAAGCTTTCCCTGGAGGCACAGCCACATGCTTTTGAAGGGTCTTGACACTCCAAAATAATGACTGGCCTGAATAAATACTAATTACTCTCTGTGTCCTCCCATATGCCGCATGAGAGGTATGGAATTATCCTTTCCCACTACAGTGCTAGGTTGAATAGTAGAATCATTAAGAAACAGAGTGCCAAGACACAGCCTGTCATCTGGATCCTGAAGCAAGGAGATATGGGGCGAGGAGAGGATTCGGAAGAAGAAGAAATATTATCCACTTTCCTTGAATGGTGTCAGGGCAAGAGGAGGAGGAGGAGGAGGAGGAGGAGGAGGAGGAGGAGGAGGAGGAGGAAGGAGTTTTGCCCTTTCCCATGGGCAACATCTTTTAGTGACTCCTATGCTCATCATTTGCTCATAATTCCCATCCCTTCCTCCCATTCCTGAAAACTCATAAAATCATCTGATTGTATCCCATGCACCTTTCTATTTGACAAGTACACAGTCATTCATAATCATTTAGGGGAATTACATGCTTCTAACAGTAGGCTGTAAAATAAAGGCAACAGCTCCAAAATGATGGTCACTAAAGGTCTTCACAGGCTGAGGGGTTCTGGACACAGTTGAACTTCAAAGAAAGGGGCACTGCCTACACACATCAACCCACAAACACAAGTCCAAACCCCAAAGAAGTGAAGCTAAAGCTAACCTGGGGAGAAACTCAAGCAAGCTTGAGAGTCAACAGGGGATGCCTTAACCAAATCACATAAACTGGGGGTGATGGGGAGGGCCTTAAACACTGAAACTTGCTTCTTATAATCTGGAGGGTGTAGCAGATGGCTAACTTCACATGGCAAAGAAACAGCAACCTCTCTCTCTTCTTCTTGTAAGGTCACTAATCCCATCATGGGATCCCCATGCTATGACTTTTTCTCACCTTCCCAAAGACACCATCTCTAATACTATGATATTAAGGACTAGAGGTTCAACATATGAATTTGAGGAGGAACATGATTTAGTTTATGATGAGAAACATAATGGTCCTTTGCTTTTATTGAGGCTGAAAAGTCCCATAATCAGTAGTCAGCAAACTAGAGACCCAGGACAACTGGTAATGTAGTAGGGCCAGTTCCATTCCAAGTCTGAATCTAAAGAGAGGGACATATTCTTCCCTGCCCCAGTATGAAGAGAGTGACAATGGCAGAGAGAGAATCCTTTCTCCTTCCACCTTTTTGTTCTATTTTGGCCTTCAGTGTATTGCATGTGACATACCCTCTTTGGGAAGCACAATCTACTTAATCTACTGACTCAAATGTACTCTCATCTAGAAATTGCCTCAGGAAATGCAATGATGTGTATATATATAGATATAGATAGATAGAGATGCACATATATATGCACATATAAACAGAAATATGTTGACAACAAAATTAATAATAGTAAAAAAAATTACTAAGCACTTTGTGGTCCACTCAAGTTGGTTAATAAAATTAACTCTCATAGGACCCCAGGCAAATACGGACACAGCTTTACAATAGGAGGTTTGCTGTCTCTCTATTCCGTGCTGATGCTTTTTCTTAGGACCTGGTCATACATGAAGTGGGGAGAGGTAGGAGAAACAGAGAAGGGAAGAGCCAGAACGGATGGGACAAGGAGAATTTCTAAAGAAATAGGGCAAACAGACTTTGAGTGCACAACTCAGCCGAGAGACTCAGAGAGGTGCTGCTGTGACAAATACTGAAACATGTGGAAGTGTCCATGAAAAGTGGGTAGAGCCTGGACGAAGTGTGAGGTGATGTTAGAAATATTCACATCGAGAGTGATTCTGGTGAGAACTTGGAAGGACAAGTTCCTGTCAGAAAATGGAGGGAAGGGGGTCCTTGAATCAAGTGGCATGCTGTGTGGCTACACCTTGGCAGGTTCCACAGAGTCTGCACATCTTTGTATCCATTTGGGTTAAAGTAACTAAATGCAACAAATGGGATTATAACAAAATAGGACAGAAGTGTCCATGTCAAGAAGAGATTTTGAAAGTGAAAGAAGGAGGCTTATTTAAGTTCCCTTGATTTTCATTCCCCATGCCCAAAGAACCTCTAAGGTTCACATTATTATCTCCATCTTATATTGTGGAAACTGAGGCAGAGTCTTGTCCCTGCCACAATGGTGGAACAAAAGTCACTGCCATTCCTGACTCCCTACGTCATCAACTGACCTGCTGTTATTAGCCATGCATACCGCCCTCCTTTCTCCACATGTGCACATCTCTTGAGAACATTTTTCTCTCATTAGTATCAAAAATGAATCAGGGTTTTTAGCAGCCGTGCTATGGAATCAATTAAGCTTTTTAATCAGAGATAAGTTACAAGAAGCTGTCAGTGGACTCACTTCCAGCCAAATACCCTTGCCCATGCCTCATCACTTCTAATAAGACAATAATAACACTTTTAATCCTGCATGCCATAGTTAGTGAGCTGTTCCTAATTACCCACATCTGTGAGAGAAATCTCTATATTAGGCCCTGAGCTAATGCCCTTAAACCTCTTATCTTATTTCACAAACTGCCTGGGACAAGGAATGTCAAGATGAGCAGGAACAGGGAAGATGTCACACTTCATATAGTTGTGATAAAGTCAGGGACTCCGAGCCATTATTGAGAGATGAATTAAAAAGAGGTTGGACTTTCTAGCCCCGTTGTATCTACCAATCAAGAAAGAATCAGAGCACAGTCTCCATTCCTTGGGATAATAACTGAAGAAAGGTGAGTTATTTTTGTGGTCAAACTTACCATACCTTGTCTTTGTTATACATCTATTCCCATTTCAAAAAAAAAAAAAAAAAAAAAAAAAAAACCAAAACCAGATCTGTGAGTCCTGTTTCACAGTCATCTACCCTGTGATTTTGTTGAGTAACAATCTGACTCATTGGTGGATTGCTCCAAACAAGAACCATGTAGATTTGATATACCTCCTTTCCAGACACCAAGAGACACATCTTGACACCCACACACTCCATCAGTACATTTAGTTGTTCAATTTCCCATTGAATGTGAAGGCTTCTCTTCCCTGGGCCAAGATTTGGTGGCGAAACCCCTATGTGCGAAGGGTAGCAGCATTCATTTTCAATTCTCTGACCCAGCTCCACGACAAATACGGCAAGAGAATCTGAGAGCCAAGAGCGCCCCCCTCTGGCCACTCCACCCAGCCCCCAATTCCTAAGTATTAAATTCCCTTCCCTCCAAAAAAACAATTCTGCAAATCTGTTCACGGCACCTTGAAATAGTTTAAATCTAGTTTAAGGAATAATTAGGTCCCACCTAGGCCTAATACTTGATCTTAAACTACAGATATGCTACGACCACAGCACACTGCCTGCAGCCACTCCCTGGTGTTTGGTTACAGGGGTTGTAACTAATTTCCGCTGTACCAAGGGCAGCTGTTCCCCTTTCATTTATTCTGTGCCATCTGCCCCTTTGCTACTGCCACTCTGGCAGGATGGCTCCCTGGCTACTGTGTTGAGCTGAAATTGTGTCCTCTTCTCCGCGATCTGCAATAAGAGGAGCATTTAGCCTTTACCCCAAGTCAGAAGGGTCTCGTTCAATCAGAGAACAAGTTGGGTGGCGATCCCTCAGCAGTTCCAGAGGGTCTGAACAAACATGAGTTGCAAACTTGGTCAGGTATCTGGTGCTGCTTTGCCAACAGCCTCATCAGCTCTAGAAAAGCATGTCAACCCAGTAAAGTGTAGCCTCCCCAAATGTCTAAGCCACCAGTACAATGAGAGCATGTTATAACACCTCCCGACTCCTTCCTGCATGAGTGTGACCCTCTATCACTACCCAACAATGTGTCTGTCCACCCAGAGAAAACGCTCTGGGAGAGGTGGCCAGGAGACTGGCTACATTCTCACATTCACACAGGAATCCAAATGGACCCCTATATCAGTCACAAAGACAAACCAAATGCTTGAAAGAACTTCATCACCCAGACTTAAACTCATACCCAGTTATCAGTGTGCACCCCCCCCCCCCAGCTTCCTAAAGCACCAAGATGTCATCAGATTGTGAGAGGAAGCTCTGAATACAAAGAACCATCTCCTGTTCTGGGCTTTATCACATTCATGTATCGAGCAGGAACTTCTAACCTGGACTACTGCAGCAAGTTCAGATATTTCTCTTTCTTAAAATGCCTGGGGTCCCCCAAACTGGAAGGAAAACAGAGCAGGCTCTCTGTTAGAAGGCCTATAACCCCAAGAAAGCCACTGGACTCCAGAGCCATTCACTATATTTTGGAGCCACTGTGGCTAATAGTAAAGTTATTCAAATTTTAGCCAAAATCTGTCCTCCTGGAACACACACCCAGATGGCCATTCTCACATCCTCCCTCCCCAAGCTCCTTCATCATGTTGGAAGGCAGCAACTCATCCTCATTTCTTCTTGGCCTCAAACTGAAGCTCAACTGCCCTGCGAATCAGCACTACACACTACTTTTTGAGTTATGATTTGAGCTAATATTTATAATGAAAGCTTTGAAGTGAATGCTATGATGCACATCACATTTTTAAGTCTAAGTGAAATCACGTGGGAACCAAGAGATAAGTGGTTGCCCCAAAGTCAACAGCTGGCAATGACAGAGACCCGGCTTCAACCCAAGCCTCCTGACCTCGATCCTAAACCCCTATTAGTTGTAGATGACAAGGTCTTGTGTCCCTTCATAACCTTTGATACTTTTCCATGGACACAAACCTATAATAAGGCTCTCAGGGCCAATCCAATACAGCCAGGTTGGGGGGTAGTCCACAGAGCAATTTGAAACACTCCAGCCCTCTACTCTGAACATATCTCCTCCATCAGGGCAGCTCAAGTTCAGAATGACTCCTTTGGCACCTTGCCCTCACTAAATAAAGGTTTTCTTACCATATGTGAGACCAGTATGTGTTCAAAGTTGAACACATAGACAAAAAGAAGTCATCCAAAATTCTATCAAGCTCATAAAAGCACTATTGACCATTTCCCCCACACATTTTATAGTAAAATGAGACCCTACTACAGTGTTTTATAATCTCTGCATACTGAGTTAATCAACTGTTTGTGAATTTAAATGTCTTTCATAACATCATTTTAGTAGTTGCAATCTATCTCCTAGATTAATGCTATGTTTTAGCCAACACTTTGTTGTTATAGACTTGCTTCCATTCTCTCTAAGGTTAAAGTTCTAGAATGAGCAACCACACAGTTCAGCCTTACACACACCAACCAAATCTGTTCCACTAAGTATTTAGGATAAACCCTTAGAAAAAATACTGCTAAGAGAGAGATATTCACATCTTCACAAAGTAAGTGTACATGGTACTCACTATGAATTTCCAAAAGTACTTCCCCTCCCTTCCAACTTATACTGCAACCAGGCATATAAAACCAATTCACCACAAGCCCAAGCATTGCTATGTGTTCTTTTACTAAATGTCTGTTAATTCAGCAAGCCTAACTAATGCCTATTCATATATTTGGCCCATATTTTGACTAGATGCATCTGCTTTTATTAATCAATTAAGCCATTCACACTTCTTCTAAGTACTATGACCTTTTTTCTCAGGCAAAATTTCCAAGACTTTCTGTGAATGAGGCTATTTAGACATAGCTCTCCTGTCTACCATGCATCTATATTTAAGGCTATCATCAATGCTGCATTTATGTATTTCTCAATTAAATTTCATTTTGTTACATTTACTGCATTGTTGTAATCATTAAATTTTATCCCCACCTTATTACTTTTTTTTCTTACTGTGAAAGTTCCACCATTTTAACCCAAACATTTAACTGGAGCAGGGTCAAAGATATCCTAGGACAAACTATCTCTACTAAAGAGTCCTGAGATCTCCCCACAGGAAAATATCATTCACTATTTCTTCAACAGTTCCCTTGGGTCAGGTTAGAGTTCTCATTCATTTATTAATGTGTATCTGCCAATAAAGATGCAAATAATGAGTCAAATAATGGCCCAGGTCATAGGTAGCTTATAGACAATGAAGAGGGCCACTAATCCAATATTCAAACAAATAAATGTGATTGCTATAATGATAAGCACTGTTGTGAATGGAAACTCAGAGTCCGGAGCCAGTACATGTATCTCTGGTTTCAATAATATAATCAAGATAGGGTAGGTAGGTTTTTGGTATCGAGATGATGTAAAAAAAGAGAAGTAAACACAGAAGTATTTAGAAGGCAAAAATGAAAATGATTTGGTGATGAAACAGCTGTGGAAATTATAGGGAAGTGTTGTCTGGGAAGATTCCTCGGGATTTTCAGTGCACAGAAAGACCCAGGTATGTAACCTTGGGGGTCCCACAGCTGTCTATGTGCACAATGTATACTGTAAAGCCAAAGTGGAGTTACTTCAAATGTTTTCTGGATAGTCCAGAGGAGTACTCCGTGAGTCAAACAATGCCACATTCTAGAGCTGATACAACCTGTCTCATCATTCCATTTGCAGCTGTGAAAACACTTCTGCTTTCTCCTTAAATTGGGTAGTTTCTCTGAGTTATCCTATTTTGCGCATCCATTTTTATGACGTCATAATAAAAGATAATCTGAACCAACAATGGGATCCAAAAGAAATCTTCTCTATATAGCCCTGGGATATGAGATTAGTCAGTGGATTAGGCCATTCCAATTTTTCTGAGTTTTATGTCCTGGGTCTCACAATTCCCATCTCCACATTTCTTATTGACCGTGCACCTCATCAAGAGCTCTGTCCTTCTCTTTCTCTCTCTCACTTCACCCCTACTCTAAGCCAAAACAAATATAGGACAGACTTATTTCTGCCCACAAATCAGACTTTCTAAAGCTAAAAATAAGCATGTAAGTAAGTATGTGTCCTAATTCCTGTGCTGCTAATGCTTCCTGTACTGGATCAGATCTCATTCCCCATCACGTGGAGACTTCTGGCCAAACAAATCTCCAGTCCCAGTGGATTTAACTACATGGAACTGATGGTTTAGTGAGTGTGAGAATTGAGAAAAATTATAAGTGGTTCTTTGCATAAAGACAAGGAAATGTAAGATACTCTTTCATTAGGAACTGGGCATCTTTTTTTCCAATTCCCCACCAGAAAGTCTTGTCAACAGACTTGAAATGCACACTACCCTGCAGATGGCATCACACTTGTGGCTCATTCCCTGCGCTCATCACTAAATGTAGTGAAACATTCCTTTCTCTCTACATCAGACACTAACTGAGGAGCCACAGCCTGGGAGAATATAAATATTTTCATATAAAAAAGAATTATAACCTGATTTGTTGCTCCTTTGTCCAGATGTTTACATTGCTAGCATTTCTTTTTATCAATTCCACTGCAGACTGATCTTCAAAATGATAAAAGCCACCACTAAGAAACGCTTTATTTCCTTTTTCCCATAATGACTTTTTTTGTAATACCCAAAGTTGATGAAATATCAAGGCATATATCTTTATAACTAGTTAAACTCAAAGTGATGATGATATCTTCTTTCCCTAAAATTATAATCTACCTTCGTGGGGAAGTAAAGCCAGACCAGGCAGGCTCATGCCCAAACAAGCACAGGTTGGGCTTGGGTTTGAAGAGACTGATCAACTCCTAGAAAGGGAAGTGAACAAAAACAAGGAGATAACACAAGCCATGTCAAATAAGAAGTGAATATTCCATTGTGGTAAATCCAAATCAGCAAAACTGAGGACAAGTGAGGAAGTCAGGAGCCAAGGGACAGAAGGGGAGAGCAGTTGTTAGGGAACAAGGTAGAGACAAGTCCAGGATCTGGTATTTTGTCTGATTTTCAAGCTATCAAATTCTCCAGTTATGTGTTCCTGGATACTAGCATGAAACAAGAGATTGCTAGATTAGAGGTTTGAATATCATTTCTCATTTCTCAGCAAGAGTGCAGGTTCCATGCCTTTCATTTCCCTTGGTTACCAACCCCTTCACTTCCCCAAGCTCCTAACTGCAAGAGTAATACAAAGCACCCCAGGTGAATGTTGTTGCCTGTATTCTGGGTTTGCATTATCATAGAGGAATACTAAGGTGGGGACCCACTTATTTTATAGCCTGCCTGCTCTTTGTTCCAAACTAAAGCATCACCTTACCCCTCAAGGTTGCTCATGCAAATGCAACCCTGAGAATGGTGCAGGCAAAGGGTGGCCAGGATGCAGCAGTCTTGCAAAATCCAGCAGGAAAGCCCAGGAGTCCTGAGAGTCTAGGGTGGACAGTTTCTCCTGTAGCAGCTCCCAAATTCTGGCAGAATTTCCTCACTCTTATATTATAAACTACAAGGGGAGACTGAATTCCAGGTGCAAGAAAGAAATCAGGATTTTTCAGGCTACCCTAAATCATGCAGCTACTTATGAAAAGGATTAAAATATCTGTTCATCATGAACAGACAAAATATATTTTTAAACAAATTTTAGATAAATTTGGCTTTCCTTTACTTGTTCTTAATAGCTTTGATCTTTAATTTCTTCCCTCTTCCCAAGAGATCTTCCTAAGTCCTTCTCTTACCAGCTGGCTTTAACAAGCAATCCTTGGATTTATGCACTATTTCCTCATTCCACCTGCAATGAAGATGTCTGGATATTTACCTCCTCTTCTGGTGGAAGTTACTTTCCTTGGGAACCCACAACTTAATTCAACAAAAATGCTTCAGATCCCATCTTTGTCTGTCTTTCCCATATTTGGCAACAAGAAAAGATTATAGTCACATAAATCAGGTCAATGCTGAAGATTATTAGTTAAGTTTTTGATCTTTGCTTATTTTTTTCATTGTTCATAAAAGAAAATGTGCTTTGCTGAATACAAGCTTGGGGCTAGGTAGAATATCAAGTCATTTATATGGATTGTCTCATTGAATCTGCACAATCACATTTTATTGTATTTAGCATAATGCTGTTGGCATACCCATTTTACAGACAATGAAATTAAATTATAGGATTAAATACCTGTCCAAGGCATTTTGTAAGTAAGTAGTATAACCAGAATTCAAGCCCAGGCATTTTGACTCCAAAGTCTACACTCTTAACCTCCACTCTGTGTTATGAAGCTTCCCAAGATTATTCTAATCCTCTCCACCTCCTGCAAACCTCTTGCAATCAGTAATTTATTTCAAACAATATTTACCTAATTTTCTAATAACTGGTCTCCAAAACTGACTTGTACTCATCTAAAACTTTCTCAAAGGGATACTAAAAATAAATACAAGTCATATCAGAATATAACATAAGAGAAAGATTACAGAATTTAATATTACGCTAGTAACATGATGTAGGCAAAGAAATAACTAGATATTTTATTTGAGGTTCTTCAGGATGCAAAAAGAAACTGGGTGCTTAAAAATCTTTAAAAAGGGATTTGTTAAGGACTCCTAGGGTTTATCACAGAGATCAAGGGGAGCCACCAGGAACCAGGAACCAGGACCAGGTGTGGAAGTAACCAGAAATCAGGTCAGGGTGGAGGGGACTCTCACTCCACTCCTTGACTACACCCCTCTCTGCTCATCTTAGTAAATTCTCTCTCTACAAACAAGCACTTTCTTCACAACTACAGGGGAACATAAAGTCTCAACCTACAGCTCAGGGACAGAGCATGGCTGGTTGAGAAGGGAGATTATGAGCCTCACGATAGCATTAGCAGCGAAAAGCATGCTTGTGTCATTAAGCTTCCTCTTGTGAGTCCTCTTAAATTTCTCTGAGATGGGGACTGTTGCAAAACCATAGTCTCCAGAGGATCAGTTTAATGGGAGATGGAAGTGGCTCTAAATGGGGCATGGGAGGGACCACAATCTTGCAGTCACAGCTCCTGGGATTCCTCAACCATGTACATGCATGCTGGCTGTTGGCTTTCATTGTCAACAACAAGCTCCCATGTTTCTGCATAAACATACTATGCTGGGGTGACTGAAAATCATGTTGTCCACACACAGAGAACAGTCATAAGTGCCTGAGGAAATGGCTTCACAGGTAGCATATAAATATGCCAAGCCCCTCACCCCATTACTAGGACAAAACTGCAGTGTTTCCTGCACTGACCCCAGAGTTAGTTCCCTGCAGAACCAAATTGTGTTTACTGTCCAAGAAATTCTGACTCACACCACAGCCCCACATTTCCACTTTTCTGTCTATATACCCTGTTACATTATTTTTAGATAAATCCTTATGTGTTACTAAAGACTAAAAGCTAAGAAAATAAGGTATGTAAGAAACATTCTGGCAAGATATTTTTCCCATTTATTTCAAATAGAGTATCAAGAGCATGGAAAACAGAAAGCTACAGAAGGTGAAAGAAATCCGCTGAGAAATGTGTAAGACTGTAGGTAAAAAGCTTATCTATGATCTAAGTTCCATATCCTATACTCATCTAAACTCTTTTTTTTTTTTTATCTATCTACAACTGTAGACCACCAGCTATGATCTTAGAGTGAAATTCTTAAAAGGACAGAAAAAAAATGGCACTGTGTATCTCTGCTTCAGTGAATGATGAGCAAGTTCTGGGCAACCAAAACTCAATCGGGCTTTTAGCTCCTGAAAGGATATTCCGATGGATAAACTCTCAGCTCCTACTGGAGGCACATCCAATCTGTATGTCATGGACACAGACATCAAAGTCACTTCAAGAACTAAGAAACATAGCCTCCTCAAGGTCAATCATTTCCTTTTCAGATTTGACTTAGAGAGACCCCCCCCTTGTTATTACTGCTGTCAACCTCATATTCCTGCTGTCACCCTCTTGACAGCACCATCATTTCAGATGTCCCATGTCATGGCAGGTGTGCCCAGAATAATCAAAGCACACATATTTCTGTTCAGGGCTACTTGGAAGTGTTTTGTTACCTGAAAGATGCCCCTAATTCATGTGACTGCTGGTGATCTACCTTACCCAGCATCTAAGAAATATGTAACCCTCTTCTCTCATTCTCTCTCTCTCTCTCTTTCCAGTGTTATTGATAGATTTGTGCTGAGTGATACACATACCCTACTTCATCATCATCTTTTTGCCAAATTATACCTACAAGCACAACTGTTACATTTGCTAATTCATTTAGCAGGTGTTTACTGCACTTCTGGAGATATGCTGGGCCAGGCAGAGATAATGTGAGCAGACCTGGTCCTTGAGTACAGACTCTAAGAATAAGACTAATACTGAACAAATAATTATGTAAATAATCATCAATGTAAATATAATTACTGCTTTGAAAAACATTACAAAGGAAAATCATATGTGCTGTGAGAGTATATAGCTGTAGGATTTTCTATCCCTACCACTTTCTGGGGACTCAAAGAAAGCCTGCCTGAGGAAGGGATATTTTGGTTATAACCTAGAAGATGAAAAAAATTGTCAAGCATAGAGGAGTAGAGCATAGAGGGTAGGAGCATTTGCTACAAAACAAACTGTGAAGTTCCTGAGGCAGAAAGAGAGAGGGAGGGAGAGAGAGAGAGAGAGAGAGTGCCAAGGAGGAGGTAACAGAAAGACTGAGAGAAGCCAAGGCCATATGCTGTCATTTTCTATTGTAGTTATCTTATTACATTAATAAGCCTATTGAAAACCATGAGTTTAGAGCTGTTATCTATGCTGTATTATAGCATAGATAAAGATCAGTATTTAGAAATTGAACTATAAATTATACAAGTCAGAGAGTAACATGAAAAATTCCCAGTACATTTCAAACTTCTTCAAAGTACTTTCATCTTTTATCCAATTGACTTTCATTCAGTCTTTAAACCAATACAAGTTCTAACATCACCTGCAATTATCAAGGCCAAACCTATCAAATCTAACAGAGATCACACATTCAGACAACAGTAAAATAAAAGAATATCTGCTTGCTTGGAGGATTCACTTACTGTTCCCAGACTTGTCCAAAGTATAGACCATTTGATTTATGCCTACAGACATTTTCGTTAAATAATAGGAAGTTTCAGATGAGACTCATTAGTTATTGTCCTTGAAGTTGATGGCAGAACAGAAAACCCAAAACAGAAAGATGCTGCTGTAAGAAATCAAAATGAAATATCTCAAAGAAACGGTTTCTGGAAATTGCTATCTGAAGTGAGAGCTATTAGAAATAAAACTTTAGAAAACAGCAAAATTAATGAGTGCATTGGATGCAACCATGACCTTGAAAATGAAAAGTCAAATGCGCTACACTGGCCCACCAGCTCCCTCGAGATTGCTCCCAGGCTGCTGAGAAGCCTCTGATGCAAGCTCCCCAGTCTGGTACTTGTGACATCTCCACTTCCTTTCTGAAACCAGAGTTCCCTTACCCAGACAAGGACAGGGTGTGACAGTAAAGCTGCATGGACAAGCAGCAGAGATATGCTCAGTGGGAGCATCTGGCCATGTGTCTGTGTTTGTGTGTGCACATATGTCTGCGTGTGTGCATGCATGTGTCGTGTGTATATTCCTATTCCGACAATTTGATTTTCTCCCTCAAGACTTGCTGATGGTACCATCTCCAGAAAGGGAGGTGGGGCCAGCTTTTCTTTTCTCAAAGAAAAAAAAAAAAAAAAACAAATATAGGGATGGACACACAATTCTCTGACTTTATCTTGTGCTGATTTTGTAAGTGGTGAGCATCCACAACCATGTCCTGATGGAATAGTGAGATCATCAGTGATGATGGGCAAGATGACCCCAAATGGATAACCACTCTGACTGGGCAACTAGGTAACATGGTGCTGGAATAAGTGGATTCTCAGGAGACACACTAAGGTTGCAAGTCCAAACTAGCCAGATAAACACCCTACTTAGCAAGCAATGTTCAAAAAGACCAAAACTCACCTCCTTATGGAAGCAGGTAAGTTCAATTAGATGTTTTTCTCTTTCTGTCCTTTTTTATGACAATTAGGGTTTTTTCTTTTTATATTGTTTACATATTTTTTTTTACATCATTGTATACTCTAAAGTTCTCCCACACCATGTCACCCATGGATGGTCTCCTTCTCATCCCTCCTCTGAATTCACCCTCTTTCTCCCTCCCTCCCCTTCCCTTGCTGTATACGTTAGCTATATTGCCAGTTTGTTAGTTATAACTTTATCTTGTTCTTTTGTTTATTTTCCCCATATCCCACTAAGATCTGTTCCTTCTCTTCCTACCATAGAGTGATGTTTATCTCATTCATATCAATTTAATAAAGTCACCACTCTCCTCATAGATTGCTTGATGTGATCTATGATGTGATGATAAATTCCTTTGGCCTGAAGAAAAAGAGCAGCTTCTTTGTAAAGGAATGAGCTATTTTCTACACTCCACCAGCTTCCTGGTTCTCTCCACCATCCTTTCAAGTTACAGGAAAGATATCTGAGACATTCAGAAGCATTTCAGCAAGCTCACTGGACACACCTCATTGGTTAGATGGTTACCTGAGAGGAAATCATATTTCATACAGATTTGGAGACATTTCAACCCTTCCTTGGGGGCCATCACCTCAGCAAGCATTCAGTCAATGTTATTAGCTCACCCATAGTAGAGCTCCCCAAAAGAGGAAAGAAATGAGCCATGAGTGAATATCCTGAGGTAAACAAAAATGGTGCCTGTCATAACAATCTCTATCTGTTTTCCTGCTGCATTGGTGTGGCATTTAGGAACTGTTAAATGAGTCTATAGTTCATAGAAGGGAACTTTACTGCAAAACTAAACTTACTTCCAGACTACATGTGTGGAGACACATACACACAACACAACCTCCTCCCTATGGAAAAACATTCATGCCAATTTATTTCCCTGTCACCAAAATGATTCAATCATAGCAGAGAAAGGAAATAGCCAAGCTCTAGCCAGGCACAGCTCAAGAAAGAACTTTTTTTTCTCCTTATGCATCCATATTAAAAACTATTGGTAAAACAAACCTGAGGATGATTCGATGAAGACGCCAGAAATATTAGCTCACATTGATGATCTAGGGAAATACTGAGATTCAGTTAAGTTGAAATTTGGATCCACAAGTGGAAGATAAAACCTCTTGAGGAATAAAACAGGCAAAAAGAAATCTTATCTTAAAAACCTGGTCCAGTGTTTTGCAACAAGTTCTTAATAAATTATTATTGAATGAGCAAGTCGTATCAGAAAGCCCTACATATCTTACTGTTGAGATCCCCTTTGCTAAAAATTCTGTGGGCAGGCAAGCAATATCAGTCACCTAGGGGAGGAGCCTGAGTCTGTATTTCTAAAATCCTAATCATCCCTGACCTTCCCTCCCATCTCATTCATTTCCTTCTCTTCCCTACCTTCCCCAAGCCCACCTACAGAGTCTAAATTTTAAGGAGCTTCCAGGTGATTCATATGCTCATTGTAAAAGTTATAAGCTCTGATTCTAACAGACTCCCCACGATGATGCAGGAACACAGCTTCAAGATGGCTGTGGGCCCATCCAATTGATCACTGGGCAAACAGTGCCGACAGTCAGCTCTGTGCATGATGCCAATAAGGTGACCAAAGCATTCTCCAAACAATAAAACCTGAGAACAAGACAGCATCTATGGAATTACAGCTTAGCAATAGTTCCTCTGGAAGGCACTGGGCATACCACAGAGGGCAATGAGAAGGGAAATTGGGTTGTGTCAGGATTTGTCTCAGAGGAGCCCAGGGGCTCAGAAGCGTATCAGCATAGCAATGATTACCTCTTCTTCTGCAGATCTTCCCAAGGCGTTTCTCCAGATAAGTGGGCTGACAGATCTGAATGATACAAAGCTGGATGACAGAAAATAAGCAAGCTGTACATTCGAGTGGAGCAGAAATGGAGAAGGCTGTGATGTGACACAGCCTGCCATAACTATCCCTAACAGGCCTAAGCCTTGCTTCTAGGCCAAAGGTTGTTTTCAGCCCAAGAATCTCCCAGCTCCAGGAAATCAGGCGTGAGCTTGCCTCTGACTAATCACATGGTGACAAACTCACTTGATTGGTTGCCCGATGGAGACCAGCTAACCAGAAGATGACCTGTCAGCACCAGACCACCCCAATGGCCAGCAGGACCTAAAAACTTTATAAAAGACTGGACCTAGGGGCAGAGGGGTTCAGCCTCCATGTTCTGATGGGACAGCTTAGGCAGTGGATCAGGCTGAAGGTGGACCCAAGCTTAAGCTAGTCAATAAAGCCTTTCCTGTTCTTGCATCATGTGTGAGTGAGGATATTTATTCCGAAACATGTGACACAGATTCAGCAGCTGGAAGCAGAGGCCCATTCCCAGCAAAAAGTTTAATCACTAGTGTCCAAGCCACCAGAGGTTGTCTTCACCATGTCCAGTGAATGATGACGTTGTCCCTCTGTAACCCTGTGCTTGAGCCAGAAGCTGGGGATCTAACAGTTTGTTGGGTGTGTGGCATAACGTGAAAGAAAGGGATCTCCTGAAGAGAACAAAAATATGCCCACCAGCTTCTTTTTGTGTCTGACAGCCCCTAGTAACACAGAGGAGAGGATGGGTTGAGGAAATGTTAGAAGGTTCCTTCTTCTCCTCTCCATCTGTCTCTTGCTCCTGGTATGGCAGGGCATATACCCCTTCATGATGGTGGTTTCAAAGGAAAGGTGACTCGGCCCCCTGAGGATACCTGGCAAAGTGGAGATGTTTGGGGTTGCTGGACTAAGTGGCTAGTGCTACCAGCTTGTTATGGGGAGAGGCTGAGGATGTTACTAAAGATCCAGTAGTGCACAAAGTAGTCCCTACCACATAGAATTACCAGACCAAGTTTTGCTAGTAACTATTATAGAGGCCAGTGACAGCTGAGCTGAGCTTCCCAGGTTTTCAGGTCAGCAGGCAGCGGTATAGACAGAATTCCAGTCCCTGATAGCCAGTACTGCCTTCTGGAGAATGACCGTGAGGTGCCATGGTCTGAATTCCACCCCAACATCCTGAGCAAGGGGTCCACTGGGAAGGGGGCAGAGCTGAGTAGCCATTTTGTGAGCCCATAAAAGGGAGCAATGCAGTGGACATTCTCTCACACATACTCTCTTTTAATGAAACTTGGGTGGGAGGGAGATCCTCCTCACCTCAGCAGAGGCAGTCTGCCACACCCAGCTGGTTACTGTAACCCAAACTCCACTTCACACCAGGAGTAGGCACCACCTTTCTATACCCTGGTAATTCTTCCTCCCTCTAACCTGTTGGTTAGACTAAATTGAGTTTTCACTTCTTTACTGCTGAATTAAAGGCCTTTGTGCTTGCATTTGTGGCAGCAGGTGGCTGGACCCAGAACCATGACAGAGGTTCTGACCCAGTGACAGTCTTTAGACTCTTTGCCTGGTAACAGGTTGAGGTGAGGAAACCCACTCTGTTTCAGTAGCCAGAGTTCCGCTCCTAAGCCTCAACTCTGCTAGAGGTGGGGGAGGTTCCCTTCTGTTCATTGCTCCTCTTAAATCAACACCAATTTTAAACACTCCTCAAAAATCCCAGCCAAGTGAAATGTTTGATTGCTTACCAGAGACTAGTATGTGGCTAAGCTACTCCTTGCTATTGCTACTGTGGCATGTACTTTGTTTAGTTAAATAACCTGTGGGGAACCAACACTGAGGTAGCCCCTATTGTGAGCACATACCCCAGGCACAGGTCAGAGTCCCAGGTAAACATACAATCCTGAATGACTCACCAACAGCCTTGTGTTCAGGGGTCTCTGAGCCCTTATATCAGACCACCACATTATTTACCAAAAGCCCATCTTCTTGGTTTGACTGATCCAGCCCTAGCCTGGGGACCCCAAAGCACCCCACCTATAGACTCTAATAAAAGCAAGAACTCCAGGTCCTGCCTCCTAGTCTACACTCTGCCTTGACTTTCTCATGCAGCTCCGCAGGTGTGCATTGCACTCACTGCCTTAAAGAACTTCTGTGAGTAAAGTAAAAAGACGATTGTAACTTCTCTATTTCAGTTTCTCTTATGGCCTTTTGTTGAACTCCAGGTCACCATCAGCACCCTGGACTCCACTTAACGACTGTCAGCTAAACAAAGTCATAACACTGACTGGTGTAAAGACCAGCAAAGAGAAAATTATGAGTAGGATTTGTCCTAGGATCATCATTAATTCTTAAGTGATGACTTAAAAAAGCTGAGAAGAGTTGGGGAGTTCTGGAGCAAGAGACTGGGATTACAGGGGTCATAAGGAATCTTCTAGCAAAGAAATTCTGAAAATGACTCTGAGGGGTATCCCTGGAGTATCAAATCCAGCAGGAGATGAGCCAGAGAAGACTAAAGGAAAGCATACATGCCCTTCTCAAACCCTCAGAGGACTCAGAGGCAGTATTCTGAACAAAGGAAGTCCAAGTAATGGCATCCCTCACCAGCACGAACATTTTCCAGGGATGTGGAAAGCTAGGGGCTTATATGATCATATATCTGTAGAATTTCCAACAAACATTTTAAGTGTAAATGCCATGCCAAATTTTTCTACATCACCTTTCTATACTTATGAGGTGTCAGGAAAGGATCCAGCTAAAACAAATTGAATTGGGAGGTACATGTAATTTGGGTTTAGAGGTATTTTAAAAAGAAACAATAGGTCCAAAACAGAGTCAGTTATGCCAAGTCCTACCAAGATTTAAAATATAACCTAATTGTAATTTCTCCCAAAAGTAAAATTTTAATCATTTTGGGGTTTCAGGTCAGTACTAGTGAGACCATCTGCATGCTAAAATCCCCTTACTCTTCCCCCAAGGAGTGGTAACTCCACCTGAAATAATCTTCCTTTTCTTTGCTAGTAATGATGTTCCACGCTCTTCCTGACTTTTTTTTTTTTTTTTTTTGGAAGCCCTACCAACTTGTTAGATGGGAGGTGGCTTGATTTGTGGATCATTGAATAAAGTCAGTTATACCTTCAAATTTATTCAAATGAACTGTTTATTTTAATAATGGGATAAGTTTATGAGGTTTGTGGTCATTTGGGGGTACAATGAAGTTATCATCAGCTAACAAAGTATAAAAATTACTTCCAGGAGAATTTCTATCATACACCGCAAGATCTCAGTTGGCATGTGACATAAGTGTTGGGTCGCAGAAAAGACCAACTGAACATGTGCCAAAGTAGCACACTGATTGTCTTTGATGAAAGAGTCAGTGAAAAAAATAATAACCTAAATATCTCTTTCACCTAAGAGCAGGAAATATATCTCCAGTTTGGAGGATATGCACCCTTTACCAGGAAGGATGATGGTATGTTTTTCAGAGGAAAGGGACTGAGGGGGCCAGTAGAGTAGGAAATCTTCTCCTTCTATATGAATAAATGTTGCTAGATTCCTCACTAAATTCTAGTCAAAATTTTTTTTGTGCTTTAAACTTCATGAAGACTTATTGTTCCTTGGTCTAAGATGTATAAAAGGGTGTGTTGTATCCAATCCAGAAGGTCCCCAAGTGCTATCCACACACATCATTTTCTTCTGTTAGTGTTTTGTATCAATTTATCCATCAGACCAGTCAATAAGAAATGAATGGAATAAAGGATCCCACCCTCTTTCTCAAGGGGAACGTGCAGAAGTTGTATAGTGATATGAACGTGTCCAACAATGGTATGAGGGTTGTAGAGGAGAAATAGGACTGAAATGCACAGACAGGAGCCAGCATGTAGAGGATTCTTTCAACCTCAGCTGCATAAAATAAAAAGGAAGTGAGTTTTCTCCATCTCTGTATCAGAATGGAAGCTCTTTCCTTCAAGAATGTACTCAACAATGCAAAGTGTAGCATTATGAATATACCATAGAGATTGCTTCCATTTTTTGGTGAGGGAGAATATCAGGCTTGATTTCCTATTCTACTGGCCCCCTCAGTCCCTTTGTGAGAGCTCAGCCTGCACAAACATGTATGCCATGCCTTTGATGATAAGGGAGTTATAAATATCTGTACAAAGATTAGCACTGTATGGAATATAAAAGATGATCAGTGAAACGGATGGCCAGATGGATGAATGGATGTACAGATGGATGGACAGACAAATTAGCCATACCTAAAGTGATTGAAGAGTCTTCCTAGAAGAGATAAGAGGTCAACAGACTCTAATCTCAGCAAAAGAGCCCACAATGACAAAGGTGAGCTGACCAAATCACAGAAGAGAACTGCCTCTGCAGAATAAGAATTGAAGATAACATGGAGTAGGGAGGTAGGGCCAGACCCTGAATGTCCCTGGGAGCCAGAGTAATTTAATTTTTTATGCAGAAGCAGGTGTGATATGATGAAAGGTGGTGTTTTTTTTTTTAAGATTCTGAGAATAGGACACAAGATGAACATAGGTAGCAATCAGATAGAAGCAGGGCAGTAACTCTGCTAAGTCAATGACATGTGCCTGCATCAAGGTGCTAGGAATGGTAACGCTGAGCATTAAAGAGAAGGCTCATAGTAGGAAAGAGCTCCATCAAAACCTCCCCTAACGCTATCAAGTATTTCTTGGAACTGCCCGTGGACGTACAGAGAACAAGCATCACATCACTGAGTTTCTGATGAAGTCGCATAGCAGCTGGAAACCACTTTGAACCCCAGCATCATGTAATTTAGCCAAGAAAACCCTCTCCAAACATATTGGTGAAGAAAATCTCCACGAAGCCAGCATCTTGCCCCCTGTCTGCATGCACTGTCAGCTGCTGCCGCTGTCACCCTCTGCAGCTGTTCCACAGCACATGACATCCTGAAAGCACTCCACCGGAAATGCAGTGAGTGCTGATGCCCATTTTAGGGCTGCTGTGTGGCATCGGAAATGGGCTTCCTCCCAGAGGGCGGTGGGTGTTCCGGAGCCTTCACTCAATGGAGCCTACACAGACCTCTCCAAAAGAACTTCAGGATAATTAATTAAATCAGTGCCTTTCAGTCCTCCTGATTAGGTATTGAGCTGTTACCAGGGTTTTGGGGCATCATCCCACTCAATGGCAAACGATGTCACATTCTTGTTCTCCATCTTCTAGGCTGCAAGAAGGAGAAAGCAAGTTCAGGAAGTAACAAAAGGGTGGTTCTTAACTTTTGATGATCCAGTCAGGAAATCACTGTTGCCAAATGTGTCTGCATTATTTATCCCTCATCCTTACGCTGCAATTCCATGCTGCAGAATCCACTAGTCACCAGAAATCTGAAAGTACAGCAGTGTGAGCGGGTTCCAGGGTCACTTTGTGCTGTGACACAGCAAGGCACACTCCTCACTGTCTCATGAGATAGGTGAGGTCAGAGCTTCCAGTGGGAGATGACAAGTACAGCATCATAGCTCTCTCCTCCTTAGGGGCTGGGTTTTTATTTCATTGCCTCAGAATGGTGGAATTTTTTCTCCAAATGTCATGTGCCTCCTTTTCCTTAAGAAGGAGTCTCAGGACACTAGCTCTCTCCATTTTGACAAGACTTAGTTCTTAGATATCAACAGATGACTATATAACCATGGTCAAAGCCAGGCAAGTAATGTTTTAAAGAATGCAAAATAAAAATCATTCTGGAAATTCCCAGTGCCTTGAGTGAGGAGGGACAAAAATTAAATTAACTACTCATTTATTCATCTCGGATTACAGACCACCCAAATAGAGTGGGAAGAATTCAAGAATTCCTCCTATTCAAAACAGGTAATAAGTAGAAAGAGAGGGTATACATTGGGTAGAGGTGAAACTTGAAACACCCATGGGCCTCAAGTTCTTGGCAGACAGTTCTCAAGGAAAAGGAGACCAAGCTTCTGAGTTGAATTATAATGAAATAGTTATTCAGCCCACATCTCTGAGGGAGAACATCCACTTAACCAGCTTACTTTCTACCAACACAAATGGTAGAAAGCCCATTCTAGCCCACTTGATGGAATCCATCTACTCCCTATAGGTCAATATAGGATTTTAAAACCATAGGGAAATTTAAAAAAAGAAGAAAAAAACTATGAAATGATGAAATACACGAAAAGTTAAAAAGTTTGCCATTAATGCCTTTTGTCAAATTTAGCAGTGCTTTGTGACTGTAAGGATAGTCTTTTTTTCTACTTGAAATAAGACAACTTCAAATTAAAGTTCCTGGTTATTTTATTGAGAATCATAATAAAACATACCTACTTGATCTTCATGCCCCTAGGTGTTTCCTAAATGGGGGAAGGGAAAGTTGTCCCTAGGTGTTTCCTAAAGGGAGAGAGGGAAAAAATGTCTTCTGTTTGTTAATGAGGGACTTTTAAAAGGCCCTTAGAGAACTAGAAGATTCAGGCTTTTTGTCTGGGGACCCATCAATGATTAGAGGGTTGTAACTTTAACCCTAATTCAGGCCTCAGGTCAGGTGACAGGCTGGGTCAGAGGCTGATAACCTGAACTAGTGAGTGGGGAGGGGAGTCTTGTGAGACTTGGCTCTTAACCAATGGTATCTGACACTATCTCAAGCAAGGAATTAAATCCTAGGACAGAGGGAGGCGTGGGGGGGCACACCATCCAGGGAAATGGGTGGCCCACCTCCCAGGATGAGAACAGGCAAGAAAATGTGGGCAGTGTCCTTTGTTTCCAGGTCCCACTTAAGGGGTTCCCGGACCCTGGTGCCGCCCGCAGGTCAGAGACGTGGCAAACTCCATGATAGAACAGGTGAAGTACCAGGTAAAATCTAGCCAACAAGCCTGAGTTGGACACAGGAGATGGACTATCAAGAGAACCAGTACATGCGAGACCAGAGAAATAACTATAGAAAAATGATGTCATGAAGTGCACCTATGCACTCACCAGGTCTAAAAGAGCCAAGACCTCATTTTGGAGATGCCTTCTGGGAGAACAAGGCACCTCTCCCCACCCCAAGGGAGAGGCGAGGAAGACCAAAGAGTGGGAGAATTGACCCCACAGCAAAGCTGCAAACTGAGGCGGAGGAGGTGACCTACAACGGCCATCACAGATGCCTGAATCCATGGAGAGACTTCTTCACCGACAATGGCAGGGGGTGAGACCCCCTAAACCAGATGCCAGAACAATAAGGCAAAACAACAGAACAGCAGAGAAGGGAGTGGAGATGGCAGCCAGCAATGAGAAAACATGGACAGACCAGAAATAAATATAGACTGGCTGCTCAATGCAAGGTTAACACTGGAAACCTACCAGCATGGCCCACCTGGTCCCAAGAACACAGTCCCTCACCCAATGAAAGGACACTGCCACAGGGAAAAAAGAGACTAATGGACAGACTAGCAAATAACAAAGAGAGGGGTTAGAGTGAATGGAGGGAGCATCAGAGAGAAGGGGAGGTATCCCAAAAACCATTTACCAAAGTTGTGATTTAAAGAAAAATAAATTAATTAATAAAATAAAATAAAATATATTTTCTTGGAAAAATTTTTTTAAAATAGATAAATAAAAAATAAATAAATAAACCCTAGGACACCCAGGTCACTGAGAGTTGGAAAATTGCTTGGTGGAATTAGAAACACTTTTATGTGAAAAGAGGAAGTAAGTCTCTTTGGAAACAGTTTAAGCATTTAACAAAAGTTGACTTATGACATTTTTAAACATGAATTATTTAATTTTCAAAAACTGTTCTGAAACCAGAAAGAGTTTGTTTTCTTAGTATGTGAGTCTGCTCTTTCAAGCATTTGATGTGTTTAAAAGAACCAGACAAACTAAACTTACACAAATATATTTAAAAGATAGAAGTTAATTAGGTTTGTAAATGCAGTTAATTGTTGAGGGGAATAAGTTTAATCAATCTACTAAACTTATTAATTTACTAAACACTTTAATGCGCATTAAAATAATTGTTCTTATATAAATATTTCATAAATATATAAATAGAATGACAAAATCCATAAATTGAACTTAAAACCTTGGGGAAAATAGATTTTTTAATTTGTGACTTTAATAAACTGAGTATTAATTTTAAGATCATCTAACTATCAACAGTCCATTTTGTATACCCTGTGGGGCACCCTAACTCCTCAGGGTTAGGGAATCTTCTGAGGCTGGACAGACATACCAATAAATTGGCATCAGATAGATTAGTAAGAGAAAAGGTCAATATTTAACATATGGATAATTTACAAAGGTATAAATTCTAAATAATAATAATGAAACCAGACTGGGGATATTTATTCTACATCTTGTGATATGGGATGTCAAAGGAGGGGGAGATTTTGCATGACTGGCAAGAATAAGAGGACACTCTCACCTTTACTCTAAAAGATGAGATTCTTAGAGAGAGGATATATTCCCTCATGAACCTACAAAAGACCCCCAAATGGTGTTCTTCTAGGTCACAAAAGGGAAAGAAAGCAGTGACTCTTCTCCAAGTAAGACAACAGAAATGTAGGAAGTGATAATCTTTCCTCTGCTAGGAAATGGTGGTTCATTTAGTCAAAGACAGAAGCTTCTCCTCAGTCTCAATAATGTCTCAGTGACAGAGCAGAGCATCTAGAGAAGACAGTTCTGAGGATTATGGGATGTCTGATCGGGGCACTTCCAACTCATGCATGCTCACTTCTTGGGTGATATTAACAAATCTAAAATGCACACATACATGCTTTCAGTGAGTCCAAACCTCTTCTAGCCAGGCATACTCCATCCCACCCGAGCTCCTTCCCCTGCTGGGGGCACAATAGACTTTCAGTGGTGTAAGAAATTAATTTCTTCAGTGTTAGTGTCTCAGGTTCACTTGCCCATAAACCCACAAGGTGAGAGGCACTGCCTACTTTGCTCACCACTGCATCTCCCCACCATAATCTCTCCAGCATGGAACCTGACAGAAAAATGTGACCCAAAAGGTGAAGGAGTAAGCAGCAGGCATGCACCTGGACTAGGCCCATCCCTCAGCTGTTTCTAGATGGGGTTTGAATATCTTGCCTTCTTAGTCTTCAGAATCTGCGTGCTCATAACGTTGGACAACTTACCTAATGTGACCCAGTTTCCTATCACATTCTCCAACCACAATGTCATTCAGTTCCTTATTGACAAAGTTTTTTCACTACTACCTCAAACTAGGATCCAGTAACTGGCTTCTACTACATTTTTCAGAGATTCCCCCAAGAGTCACCCTCATGTCTCTTGTCCTAGGAACCAATCCAAGGGAGACCAGATTGCAGGGACACAAGACACAAATCATTTATAGTGAATCTTCTCCATGGAGTGGGGTCATAACATGACAGCAACTAGAACCTCTCAGTCATTCATTTGGGCTTTCAGAAAAATGAGAGATCTCAATGTCTTCTTATAGCAACAAACTGGACCCAAAGAAGGACCACATCTGATTACATGATAACATCTGCCCACGCATGATCTCATCTGCAGACTGACAGAAATACAATAATCCAGCGACAGCTCATAGGGGTTGAGGAGAGAGTATGAAGCTTGTCAGAGCCCAATGACAGAGCCTTTGGGCACCATGTCAGTGACAAGCCAGTTCACAAATCAGCATTTTTGCCTTGCAGTGCAGTTTTCAATCATTTATGACTTTATTTAACTTTGTTATCCTATTCCTTCAAGTTAGAAGTGAAAAGAACTTTGTCAAAAGCCTTGCTGGCATTAACTCCCTTGCGGATTTGGGAAGTTTGGTTGGTCTGTTTTTAAGTTGTCATAAATCAGGTCCTTAGGCTGAGACTTTAGACATGACAAGTGCACGTTCAGGCCATTATGGTTATTACCCAATCTGTTACAGCACTCCCACTGAGCAGCTCCTTTGCAAGGTTCAGTTTAGAGTGAAACTAATGCTCAAGATAATTTTTCCCCTTCCATTCACAGGCTGTTCAGCAGAAAATTAAATCAGAGCAAGCACGGATGAGCCCAGCCTGGTCTATCAGTCAAGCAACCCCACCCCAAAACAAAGTGAGGTGAATGTGATGCATCAATAAATTGGTGTCAGCTTTCACCATCCTGACTGCTTCTTCTGAGAGGCAAACCATCCTTCTCCTTTCTACCATGAACATCTCAAGGGCAGCAGACTTGGTAGCTCTTTCCAAAGTCCAGATTGTCTTGCTTCTCATGAATTGAGTTCCACTTCATTTCCGCACTTCAGACCCTGTGCAGCTTCAACAATGAACTGACCTTGCAGTGACTGCCACTTGCCTGACACACACAGGCTGCCTTGATTTGATGTTGTAGAGCCTTCAGTTCACCAACAGGGATGGGGGTATGGTGACCTCACTTCAGCACTTTCTCTAGCTCTACGTGATAGAGAAATCCAGGCAAGTCTGCTGGAGAGCGTATACTTTATGGCATGTCATATTTGAGGTCTGTGATGTTGGAATACACACACACACAACTCATTAACTAATGAAACTTGCTGGAAAGAAAAACATGTCTTCTGAACTATAAAATGACTACTGAGCCCACATTCCTTCCTACCCCCATCTGTGCCCAAATGCTTTGGGGCACAGAACCTTGCCCTGACCCACTAAGTATCGCTCAGCGCATTGTGACTACAGTCTCCAGCATTGGGGGAGCTTTTCAATGTTTACGCATTTCAAAACCTTTCTCTCAGTTAAAGCCTGGGGATTGAGAAAACGAGGTACATAAACACAAAATGATGCTCACCCCTGATTGGTGGGAAACCTGCTGAGAAACCCCAACTCAGAATCTATTTGTTTCAGAGAATTTCCATGAGGAAGGCAAAATGAATCTGCTCCAAACATGTGTGTTTTTGTCCCCTCATGAGTCATTTCATTTGTTCATCCCACAAACAATTCCTGAGTGTGAATATTGTGTAAGACATGCGTGCCAGGCATCGCATAGAAAGAAAACAGGAGCTTCCTCTCCTCTTAATGAATTAACTCCCTTGTCTGCAGGTTCTTCCATCTGTGCGCAAAGTTGCAAGAGACCTTAGAGTTTAACAACCATGAAGTTCATTTTACAAGGAAAACAGAGAGATTAATGTAGCCACAGGGGCCAGCTGCCTTACCTATCAGTGTCCACTTTCCTCGATAGGTGGCAGGCTGCTGGACTTGGTTGCTGATTCCCCTTCCTTCTCCAGAGACCAGAAGCAGAGGTCTTCTCTCTTGGATCTGGAACATGCACGCTTTTCAAGGTTCCTTTATGTGAGTTTCATTCATTCTGAGTCTCCTTCTCTGAGTTCTTCTTGCATGCCAATTCTTTCTCCTCTGGATCTTCTCTGCTAGTTGTTTTTTCCCCTGCCAGTTCCTTTTCTGGGTCCCAGGCACTTGCGTTCTCAGGTTCTCCTCTACAAGGTTCCTCTCCCTTCTGCAAGTTTCTTTTCCCTGGTTTAAATCTACCTCAGGGTGCCCACCCTAGAGTCTTATCTGATTAACAAGTGGGATTACACTCTATAGAGTCCTTGATTGGATTTAGATCAAGACCACAACTGTTGCCTGCTTTCTGGTAACACAAAGACAGCAGGTGAATCTCTTTGAATTCGAGACACTCTTCACTGAGCTCAACTGATTAGGTCAAGACCACATGAGAGGATCTCTGTTGATTAAATCAGTCAACTAAACAGCTTCCATGCATCTGTAAAATCTTTCACCTGTGCCTAGTAACACAACTAATCATAGGAGTGATATCCTATCATGGCACACTCAAACAGAGGCGATTAAATGAAGTCTAGGGTACTTTTTTTGGCTGCTCCCCAGTCAGCAGCCTACCAATGACACTGTACTGTGTACCCAGTTCTAACCCATCTCTTCCCTGCCCTTCACATAAGGCAGAACCACCACCAACATGCAGATTTTCATGCAAACCTTTCTAAGGAAGACTCTCACTGTCATGGTTGAATGCTGAGATGCAACAGAAAATGAGAAGGTCAAGATCCAGGAGAAGGAAGGTCAAGATCCAGGAAATCTGATCCACAGACTTATCTTTGCTGACAAGCAACTGAAAACGGACAAACTCTGTCCAACTACAACATTCAACAGGAGTCTACTCTTCATCTTGCCTTGAGATTGTGTGGTGGTACTATGAAAAAAAAAAAAAAAGACTTACATGACTCCCAAGAAGAATAAACAAAGATAAAGAAGTTCGAGCTGGCTGTTCTGACTTACAAGGTGAGAGCGCACATCAATGAATGTGGTGCTGGAGCTTTGAGGACCAACCACTTTGATAGACATTATTGGGCAAAAGTTCTCTGACCTATTGCTTCAACAAATGGTAATGAGTGGCACAGCTGGGAAGACACATCAATCAGAAATTTCCCGGATGATGCACACCTTGTGGGCAAACAGAAGACATGTAATTGTATATGGGTGAATAATAAAACATTAACTTTTTTTTTCAACGTGCTATCTGTGCTTCATATCAGAAGTGTGTGATCTTGGGGACCTCCTTAGAATTCTGCTCACTTTAGGAGTACTTAGAGGCAAGGGGCATTTGCATTGGCTTCCTGAAGGACATGACTCCAGAGCAGGCATTGACTGGAAGCAGAGAAGATGCTCAGGGGAGAAGATAGAACTACTAGAAAGGGCAAAGTCACTGATGAAAAAAATAGCGATGGGGGGGGTTCCCCCCATTCTATTAACATAGTTGATACATACATTTGATAAGGAGCTATTCTCCTGTTGCTATAGATTTGCAAATTTCAAAGAAAACTGGTTTCATCTTACTTCCTCCAGAGGCCTCTTGGCTGCAAGGCTTGGTTGGAAGGAAAGGTATAAATATTGGGTTGAGAACAAAAAACAAGATCTGGCATTTTGGGGATGAGCTTTCTGGGGAGAAGGACAATTAAAGTCCAGGCCTTGTGGCCTAGGTGGGCATGGGGCCATAGGCCCAGGCCCATGGATTAGCACAGATTTAGCATAGTTAAGCCAAGTGTGCATGTTAAAGTGAGCCTAAGAATTTTCGGAGAGGTCATGACGAGGCCTTGATGAATCTGTTACTGGTTCCTGTTTTTCAGAGTTTCATTTTACTGCCTAAAGTGAAGAGGACACAGCAAAGAGGACATAGCAGCACACCTTCAGCTACATGCCATCATGTCTTTGTCTACATGCTTAGAAATTTAAGCATGCCAAAGACATATGCTATACTCTTGGAGCATGTGTTAATGAACTCTGAAGGATTGGATAAGTGGTGAGGTCAACAGGACTGAAGGTTTTGGACAATGTTGGGATAATCTGGCGTTTTCATATATGGTTTTTTTCTGCAGTAAATAGGAAATCACTGTTTAGTAACTAGGTAATCACTTTGCTTAGTAATAAATGGTTCTTTTTACTTTAGGACTCTGTTCTGGTTTTGAAAATAACAGTAAGGGGGCTACGGATGATAAGAATCCATAATTTTGAATGTCTTTAGGCTGCAGGAGTTGTAGAATTTACATTTGAGGCCAAGTGACTGTGAGTTCAAAATGTAGTTCTAACTTTTTTTTTTCCTGTAGTAGGGTGGGAGCTAAGAGAAACCCGAGGCTTGTATTTGCATAACAAAAGTAGTGGGGGTCAGTGAAAATTCAAAGTACTGCAGACTTGAAGCTGCTTGTAGATGAAACTGAGAAAAGAATTTTTTTTGGAGTTTTAACAGTGATAGTCTCTCCCCACCACCAGATCACAATAGTAAATGTGAGACACATGGCTGACACATGTTTCTCTAATTGCCCATGGAGATTATTAGTTGATTGTCAACTGTGTAACTACAAGAGTGAAGTTACAGAGGAGAGAAAAGACACGTAACTAATAACAAACCCAGTGTTGAGGTCATTCTGTGTCACTGAGTTAGAATAAAACAAAGAAACTAATGTAGTAAGAACTCAAGGAAGAACCTCAATCAGATCTGCATTAAGAATGAAAAAAACGAGAGCCTGCGGTTCCACGGGCAAAAATAGCGAGACCTAGTCTCAAAGCCTGAACTCAGAGAAATTCTTGACCAACACTGGCAGGAGGCAAGACCCCCAAAGCCCAACACCAGAGCCATAAGGAAAAGCTGCAAAGCAATGGAGATAGGATTGAAGAAAACAGCCTGCAGCAAGAAAACATCGACAGATCACAAACGAATATAACCCAATGCAAACTTAAGACTGAAAATCTAACAGCAAGGTTCGCCTGGACCCAACAACACAGTCCCTCACCCAGAGAAAAGACAAACATAGGAAAGAGACTAATGGACTCAGCACAGCTAATAAACAACAAAGAGTGGGGTATGAGAGAATGGAGGGAGCACTGGAGGGAGGAGGGAAGGGGAAAAAAATTTATGACAGAGAGGTTGTAACCCAAAGAACAAAATGTAATTGTTTATATTAAAAAAAATAAAAATAATAAAAATAACTTTAAAAAAAGAATAAAAAAAAGCAACCGTCTATAAACTACAAATCTCAGGATAAAGTGAGAAAAATGCCTGGTTTTACAGACTGAAGTATAGGTTTTTGAAGTATAGGTTTAACTAGTGCCTTTAAAATATCTTTTTTCACCAACATCCCTTGTTTCCCCTTGTCCCTTACCCTTACCTCCCCTCCTAACCTGAAAGCCCTCAGGATGTCTACTGCTGTCCACTGATTCTTTAAACTATTTTACATCATCAGATTGTCTGCTATGTAAAAGTCAGTTTTTATCATTATGACTTATTTTGCTGCACATAATTCTCTGAAATACCCTCCATGTTTTTAACAATGGCTGCATTTTACCCCTTTTTTGGCTATATATAATATTCCATGGTGCAGGTAGACCCCATCTTCTTTAGCCAATCATCCCTTGGTCGACATCTATGTTGCTTCCATTTCCTGACAGTTTTTGAATTTTTAAAGGGTGGGGGAAAATTAGAAGAAAAACATTTCAAGACAAAAAAATTATATGAAAATCCAATGTTAGAGTTGATAAGTAATTTTTTATGGAAACATGAACATGCCCGTTCATTAACATACTCTACACAGCTTTCATGCTACCATGGCACAGCTGAATAAGTGACAAAGACTGAAGGACCCCCATAGTTTAAAGTTTTACTATCTGGTCATTTACAGAGAAAGGTGATAGATCCCTCCCTGGTTTAGATGATGAGTCAAGAGGACTTCATTGCTTAGAACATGGTATAAGGGGGAAAAGGCAAGGGACAGAGGTCTCTGGGGTCTAGACAAGTATGAACAGGTCAATGGACTCAAAAGACAGGAGGTGACATCGAAGAGTCAGATGTGAGACAGATATGCATTACTTCCACATGGTGAGCTGAATCACACAGAAACTGGGAAGCCTGCTCCTCTCCCATCATCAGTCATTTTTCATTAAATGAACATAATGAGTTTCAGGACACTGAAAGTGAAAAAAGGACCCAAAACACTTGAATTTTCTAGACACTTATTTCTTTTGACTAAAAATAATCCATTTTTATTCTCTATCCCTAATCCTTGTTTCATGTATAGAAATGGGCCTTCTTTATGACCTCCTGCACTGAAAGTCCAGGATTGCTAGGATCCCCATAGCTACTAGTAGGAAGATCTGCCTGCAGCAGATAAATTTAATTCAGGGACTGATTACAACCATGGAACAAGCAGAAAAACAGCCCTTCATCTCCGCACTTTCTGGATTAGAGCAGAGTGCATTTCCCAGGACTGAAGTGATCATAACCACAAGGCAATTTGGCAGCTAAATGAGGTATTGCTCATCATCCAGCTTTGCATAAAAATCAGCATGGTACCAGGCACAAGGATCAGGCACAAATTGTTACCCAATCTATGGGCAGAGAAAGGGAGAAGATGACATTCTCCTCTTGAACTGTCATCATTGGAACAATGAAGCGACTGGTCTCAACTGCAAAGAATGTGAAGACAACAGAAAATCTAGTTTTACTATTGATATAAAAAAGTCTCACATTTACACATTTTCCACCAAAATCAGGAAAAGAGCAGAAGTCTAGATGCTTAGCAGTTCAAGTTAAAAACTTGAGAGATAAGAATTGAATTGTTATTACATAGGCTGCTTTTCCAAGACAGGTAGCTACAAAATTATCTTCCATTTTGTAAAATGAGAAAAGAAAATGGGCATTCAGAAAGTAGGGGACATCTCACCTAGCTGTGGCAAAGAAGTCACAAGCAAAATGAACATCTTCGCTCTGTCACATCTGAGCCCCTGAGGCACCTCTGACCATGACCAGCCCATTTCTCCGCTCATTAAGTGCCTTATTTAGCCCAAACAATCGTGCTCAAGTCAAAGGGGAGTACTTTCTGTTCCAGGAGCTCAAAATGGCTCCATTAGTTTTCAGATGTTGCTAGCAGGTCAGAGGTTCCCAAGCCTGTCTGCGTTGAAGAGACCTCAGAATCCATCAGAGATTCCAGCAGAATCACCAACAGAGGAAAAATACCTTGACATTATGAGACTTAAGGGTAGACTGGAGATAAAGGGAACCACAACTATGTAAGAATATCTAACCTACACATTCTGGTTCTCTCTGCCATGTTTTTCTCGGTCTAACCCTGGGACCTTGAGTTATTTTGTTTTAAATGTTCTTTTTTTTTCCTCCATAGCAAATGATGACAAATGCAAAAGAAAAAAAAAAGTACTAGTTTTCCAGCTGCCATAGCCTATATTTGTAACTGTATCTAAGAGCTTGCATGAAGGGAAAAGCAATTTGCAAATGGCAATTAAGAAACTCGTATTTGTGATTATTTTAATACATCTTTCTAGAACAGCCTCATCATTTTAAACTCCTACTTTAAAAGGACCCTATAGGTATGTATAGGAGAACCGTTTCCCATGTGATCTTTCTGAACTTGGCATATTTGGTTTTTGTCTTGTGTCGGCCATGCTCATACTGTGCCTCTGGGCTTGCACACCTACCACATGTAACAGGGACCTAGGAGCGAACCCTATGTGATACTTGCAGTCCAGCAGGCAGAAGTGTAGTCTCCTTGGATTTGAGGACTGGAATGAGTCCCCAGTTGAAGACTCTGGAAGGTCACATCCTGGCTGTACTGCACTCAGGGAGGCAGCACAAAGATAAACACCCTACTCCCACTAGCTGCAGAGGAAAGCTGTCTGAAGCCTAAAACTACACAACTAGTCTCCTGCCAGGAAAATTTCTAGACATGGAAATTGTCAAAGAACCCAGCTCAAGCAAAACCCATTCTCTCAGAGAGTCTACCTCACAGCTGATATATCAGTCTTGGGAAGCTTAGACCTCCTGCCTGAGGTGTGGGGAGGTGAGACTTGGTCAGCTGGGTCCTGCTGGCTCCACGTTCAAAGTCTTGGATGGGTGTCAGTCTCTCAGGCATTTTTTTAGTGATGATACAGTGTTGAGGCTTCAGAAGGGCCACTCTGATCTTTGTAAATGCTTTGGTATTGCCTAAGGACTGGCAGTAGGCTGGTTCTGCCAGGAAAACTGAGTTTAAGAGCATCTCACAGTCCCAGGAACTGCAGTACAGATCACAGCAAAAGTCTAAAAAGTGGATATTAAATAACAAATTGGGTAAAGGGGTGCATTGTATGGTGGTGGATGGAAACTAGACTAGGTGATTATGATACATAGATGGCCAATTATCACTCTGAAACCTACGAATCTTTGAAACTAATCCTACTTCAAGAAATATTGAAAATAAGAAATAAAAAATATACATCGGAAGTAGGAATCCTTATAGGAAATATTAAAGAAAAATTAAAATTCTTGGAGGATGACAAACCAAAGGCAGCAACCAGTTTCTAAAACTAGAATGCTCCCAAGGAATATTCAAACATGTAAGTGCGGAAAATTTCCTTTAAAGACTTCTAAAGACCTTTCAACCCACCAGGACTTTTGCATTGACCCAACCTCCCAATATATGTCATGTCAGTTATGGGACAGGTTAGCCTGCCTGTCTCCTTGGCTTCAGGCATACCAGACAGATATTTGGACTTCCACTTCCGCACCTAAATCAGTCCACCAGGATATTCTTCAAATCTCCCTCCACCCATTGCAAAAAAAGAAAGAGAAGCAGAAGAAGAAAAGGAGGAGGAGTAGCAGGAGGAGGAGCAGGTGCAGTAGGAGAAGGAGCAACAACAGCAGGAAGAGGAGGAGCAGGAGGATGAGCAGGGGGAGGAGGAGGAGGATCAGCAGGAGGAGGAGGGGCAGGAGGAGGAGAATGAGAAAGAGGAGAAAGAAGAAGAAGATGAAGATGAAGACGACGACGACGCAAGAAGAAGAAGAAGAAGAAGAAGAGGAGGAGGAGGAGGAGGAGGAG